>CM057451.1:481025000-481137500 GCA_016271365.2 Neoceratodus forsteri | reverse complement strand
TGTATTACTATTTGAAATAAGTTAATCATCACAGATGCAATGAGATTGTCTTTATCAGGTACCACATACCCAGTAAGTGCTCTACAGGAAAATCTATCCTATATACATCTCCCATACAGGTACATCATTGTTGGCTCAGTAGTGCTATGATATTTAGAAGTTGCTTGGCCTGGATCCATGCAATTACAATGTTTCTTACAAAGAATACTTACTGCATCTTTAGTATTGAAACACACTGAAGGTCTAGTATGGTACATCAGCAGTACACTTATCAGTAAGAATGCATCTGATACTGGCAGCATGTATTTCACAGCCGAACAGGCAATGCTTTTCCATACGCTTACATCAGCTTCTCTGTGTTGAGTAAACCATTGCAGTAAATGTACTACTATGTAAATCACCTATAAATGTATCGCTACTTTATTTTGAGCATGCTAGTGTCTTGTAGTTAATTTATGTGCTTCTTAATTAATGTATACTCACCAGTGTTAAAATTCTTTCACAACTGTCATCATGCACCTTCAGCATTTATATTGAATAACGGCACAGTAACAGTTGTGGTGTGGGCATCGGTAGGTAAGGCCATGCAACTAAGTGTGGTACGCCAGTGCAGCTGCAATCAGGGATGTGTATCGCTTTGTACATGGCCTCAGTTTTGCTGTTGATCTCCACTGAGCATGCAGTACCTGGTCAGGTGGGGGGGATGTCTCAGAGTACATTTAGACAATTGTTTGTTATTTCTGTCACCTGCTGCTGGATGTCTGTGCATTGGTTGTGTTGACTTGGTCCTCCCCATACTTGAGTGTGTGTGTGTGTGTGTGTGTGTGTGTGTGTGTGTGTGTGTGTCTGTGGTGTTGGGGTGACTGAGTTAGGGTTTTCAAACCCCAACAGCTAATTCCTCACTTTTGTCACTGTGGAACAGCCCTCAACTAATGCATTAAACCGGAGTTTTTGCCTCTAATTTCTTTTTTTTTTTTTTTTTTTGAGAATAACAAGAAATAGTGAATGTAATGCTGCGGTGGGAGCGGGGCCCTATGTCTTGTGGCATAGTAGCATGAGCAGCAACGCAAACAGAAATGCTAACAGTGGCACACATGGTAACACAAGCGCGAATGAGAACAGAAAGGGTAACGCACACGGTGGCGTAGATGGGAACAGTGTGCCACGTGATGTCTTGTCACATAGTAACATGGTGCCTGTAAATGGAAATGTCAATGGGCATGTTGACGCAAAGTGACAGAAAGAGAAACAGTACGGTACACACAAATGGCAAAAAAGTAACAGAAACGCAAGCGCAAATGAAAACGCAGAGGATAATGCACATAGGGCCCCGCGCTCCCGGCACATAATGCAGCAGTGGGAGCAGGGCCCAAAGGGCCCCACACTCCCGCCACATGATGTCTTGTGGCATAGTAACAGGAAGAGCAACGCAAACAGAAGCGCTAACAGTGGCGCACATGGTAACGCAAGCGCAAATGACAACAAAGGACAATGCACATGGTGGCATAGACGGGAACAGTCTGCCAAGTGATGTGTTGTCACATAGTAACATGGTGCCTGCAAACGGAAATGTCAATGGGCATGGTGACACAAAGTGAAACAGAAAGAGAAACAGTACTGTAGACACAAATGGCAAAAAATAAACGCAAGTGCAAATGAAAAACGCAGCGATATGGTAGTTCGCGCCCCGCACATAATGCAGCAGCGGGAGCGGGCCCTGACAGCAACGCAAAACAGAAATGCTAACAGTGGCGCATATGGTAACACAAGTGCGAATGAGAACAGAAAGGGTATCTATTATGGTATGTGAGACTGGAACAGTCTCGCCACGTGATGTGTTGTCACATAGTAACATGGTGCCTGCAAACAGAAATGTCACTGGGCATGGTGACGAAAGTGAAACAGAAAAATAAACAGTACTGTAGACAGAAATGGCAAAAATAACAAACACAAGCGCAATGAAAACGAAGCGATAACGCACATGGTGGCGCAGGACGCCGACGGTAAGTGAACGGTAATGGAACGGCAAGCGAAAGGGCAACAGTAACAGTAATGTAGTGCACAGGCTGGTTTTCCCTAAAACCTGCATAGAGAAAGACAGTGAATACAAATAATGTATGCATAATAATGAGTATCGCGCAGAAAATGAGATCTTGGAATACTAAATACATTATATCTCAGGAACCGCATTTGACATAGAAAAAAATTTAGAAGTCATATTATTTACAACTGTCCTGGTTAATTTGAATCTTTAGCCCCATTGGGGGCCAAGAAATTTTTCCCACAGTCCGGTGATCTCGCACTGTTTCCGAGATACGGGCCCTGAAAGGCGCGGCGAACGCCGTAATGTTATCCTATGGGAAAAAAAGAAAAGTTCGGAGTGCCATAACTTTGCCTCCCTGTAATGTTTTTTTCACCAAACCACTGAAAGGCACATCTGTGGCTGTTGGCTGTCTTCCTCCAAATTTCGTGAAAAGACCAAACCGCTTGTTTTGCAGCAGGGATCCAAAGGATTTCTGTAATATGCCGGGCGCCGTAATGTTATCCTATGGGGAAAACTGTCAACTTTGGAGTGCCGTGAATTTGTCAGCTGTGTGTAATATTTTCTCAATACAACACTGAAAGGCACATCTGTGAGATGTCGGCTTGCGTCTCTCCAAATTTCAGCCCAAACCCCAACGGTTCTTTTGCAGCGCAGTGCCAAAGAATTGCTGTCACTGTCCCACAGATGGAAAATTACTGTTGCAATTTCATGAAAGCTTCAAAGTTCTGTCGACTTCTGTGAGCACGGTAGTAATTTATGAAAGTATTCTTTTCCAGAAATTTTGAAAACATATATTTCTGGGGTAAGCATCACAAAATAGACATGGCAAGCATCCTCTGTGGTCCCACTAGGTGAATACAGAAAGAATTGGCTGCTAGAGGGTCCCAAATTTAAATGCCAACCATTTTCTGATCACCAACTGAAAACAAAATGGCCCATTTGGCGAAAGTAAAATGCATTTATGAAAGTGTTGAACTTTTGTTAACTTTTCCCATTGACTTATAATGGGAAACTGTTTTTGAATAACTTTGAACCGCTATATTTTTTCACTAAATCTTCGAAAGGCACATCGGAGACCCTGGTCGACGCTCTCGAAGATTTCAGACCGGGTCGCAAACCTGACGACCTGTAGGAGCGACTCATAGAATTCCAGAAAAGCGAACGCCGCCGCGACAGATCACGCTTTAATAACTCCGCAGTCAGATATCCGACCACCACAAAACTTGGCAGATCTCAAGCCTATGGTTCTTGATCGGTATTCCAAATTCCAGCCAAATCTGTAACACGTTGCAAAGTTATTGAGGTGCAAAGTTTTGGGGTTTAACATAGAATGGCCTCATCCTAATCTGATGGTAGCACTACCGTGCTACCATAATATAAGTGTGTGTGTGTGTGTGTGTGTGTGTGTGTGTGTGTGTGTGTGTGTGTACATACATTCACATATATATATATATATATATACATATATACACATACACACACACACACACACACACACACGACGCGTGTGTGTGTGTGTGTGTGTGTGTGTGTGTGTGTGTGTGTGTGTATATAATATTGCATTTGTCTTTTAAATAGTTTTTTATTTTAATGGGTTATATCCAAGGCACACTGCCTTAAGGGTAGCTGGTCCATTCCACTGGGGTGTCAAACAGACGAGGCATACTGATGACTCCTGGTAGGACGAAACACGTGTCTGTCTTCTGTTAGCACCCTTTGCAAACTGTGTGAGAGGCCTTTCGGCACCATGCAATTCTGCTTAAAGTCGGACCAGCATAACATTCTGTGGTGATTTGCATATGCAGCCCATGATGCTTTGCATTGTGGGGGCATGTCTGATTTTGTATTTTCTTGAAACTGCTTCCCAGCCAAATGCCCTTTGGGGTAACCCTTGCCTCAGTGTTTGCGCACAGAGGTTCTTTGTTATATATACAGATAGTGTGTTACTAAAAATTGAGGTGTTTTACTATTAAATATTATGCATTTTAGTTATGACATACATCTGTATTTTAGATGACAATTTCATAAGCACAATAAGACACTCCAGGGTGTGTGTTAGACACTATAACACACAGCTAGGAGACTGGGCACACGCAGCTGGTGGCCTTGTGCTTACTACACCTCCTAGCCATGTGTTAAAGTGTGTAACGCACACCCGGTCGTGTCTTATTGCTTACCTAAGATGGAGATCCCCGGGGCCATAAAAACTACCATATATCTAGAAGACTGATTTTTAAAGAACTCGTGATAGTGAAAAAAGGGAAGGACACACTAGGACTACACACACACAAATAGAAACACTCTGCACAACGCATGTCTCTTCAGATTTTGATTGTAAGCATTTTTATATCAGAAAATGGTATACACTTCCTCATTAGTGCAGAAAAGTGGAATGCAGCTCTTTGGAGTTTCTACATGACTCCATCTAAAATGAACCTAGTTATAAATCTAGTTAACAGAACCTCACTTGGCTTGGTTTACAACAGAGTCCATGGTCCCTGTGTGCTTATTTGCATTGTGTAACTCTCCTGTCTATCTTTGAGTTGGTCACTAAACAGCTTCCTAAGCTGGGAAGCTTATCTTTTTCACAAGGTAAACCCCTCAGGTTTTTCTGTTCCCTTTCCATGGCTGTTGACCTTAAATCCCACAGGTGCACAGGTTGCTGGAGTGCAGACTTGCCTGGCTTGATCAGCGAGTGGGGTCATCTAGCTGTGCATGCTGCAGGTTATTTTGGTCCTTTCAGTCAGTTGGCTAGTGGTGCTACTACCTGTCTGGTCATGTGATCCGGTGTTCCCCATTCATTGTTTTAGGGTGGTGGGCCACCACCCTATATTTTTTTTTACCACCGCTCTATATTTTTTACCACCCTATATTTTTTTGCCACCACCCTATATTTTTATACAATTTTTTTATAAAATCCTCCAAAATTGTCTTTTAGTGACATCCTTTATTGCAATATTACCCATTTAATACCAGCACACTATGTTACTTAAAAGCTACTTATGCACATGTACAGTGCATATAGGAGGTCCCGAAAAATAACACACCATTTGACCCGATCACCATTGCCACCGCCCTATATTTTCAGAGAGTGGGGAACCCTGTGATCGTACTCCTCAGTTGTGTGAGGCTTGGTGGAAGAGGTGTGTGTGTGTGTGTGTGTGTGAGATATGGATAATATTTTCGCTCCTGCAAGAGTGAGCTTGGGATACTCACGAGTGCCAAAGGCATGAGTGAGTATCCAGAGCTCATGATGCAGGAGTGAGAATATTTTCCATAGCACACAATCTGCCCATTACGTGTGCTGTTTATACAATAGGGGTGAGAGTTTCAAAAAGTATAGTTTTTCTGTGTGCTTTTTATTTTGTTTGGTAACTGGGTAAGGTTTTGGAGGTGACTTGGGAGCATTAGGCAGTTAAGTGACTTGTTAGTCACACAGTGTGGAAGCATACCTCTCGACCTCTAAACCTGCCAATGTGGAACAAAGACCATGGCAATGTGTGACAAATGACCCAAATGTGGAACACCCTATTTTTTGTAGCGTGCGAGTAGCGCGGCCATCTGATGGTGCACCAATAAAGTTATTTTAACCATGTGTGGTGGTGTCTGTTTTTGTAATAAAAAACTTACTATACCAATGTGTTGTCTGTACTTTATTTTAATGCTACACATGAATAAACACAATACACACAAAATTAGATTAAGAAACACTTTGTTTTGCACATATTAAAAGCAGGCAAACACAACACACCTGCTACACTACACATCCACACTTTCTACACTGCTACGCTACAGTTCCTACATTTCTACACTGCTACGCTACACTTTCTATATTGTTATGCTTAACAGTAAATTAAACATTATTCAAACAACCTGAACAATGCAAAGCTTTTAGTTAGTGCAACCACAGCCCAACTCCAACACAATGCAATCAAGACCATCAGTGTATGGTCACTTCAGGAGGGAGAGAGGGGATATGATAGAGACATACAAGTATCTTACAGGGAGGAACAGGGTGCAGGAAAACACTATTTTTAAGCGAAAAAGATGTTTCAGGACTAGAGGGCATGGGATGAAGTTGGAGGGAGGACGATTCAGAGGAAACATGAGAAAGAATTTCTTCACAGAACGGGTGGTGGACAAGTGGAACACCCTGCCAGAGGAAGTGGTGGGGCTGAAACAATCACGGATTTAAGAATGCATGGGATAGACATAAAGGAATTCTAGAGGTCAGGGGTAAGGGGAAATAGACTTCTAGGAAAACAAACTGAACTTACAAGCTCAAATGGGCAGACTAGGTGGGCCATAGGCCCTTATCTGCCGACACTGTCTATGTATGTATCTATGTATGCAGAACAGAAGAAATGAAAATTAAACAGCAAATACAAACAAAACACGAGAAACATTCAGAAAACTTGTGGTTGCACACCTGCCAGTGTAACCTAAATTAGATTATCACAAGTATTACTGAGATTTTTTGTTGTATGCTGCTGTGGCTTTTTTGGCAGCATCTGGCACTTGCTTTGGCTGCTTGACCTCATAGCAGTCCTTGTCTTCATTCATTTTGATGGCCAGCAGAGAGTTCAGTGTCTTCAGACTTATTGAATGACGCAGCTCGGTTTTCACCTTCCTCACCATGCTGAAGGCCCTTTCTGCTTCAGCATTCGAATGCTGCAAGCAAAGTAAATTCAACATTAATCTTTTGAAAAACTGAAGTCTTTCAGAGCCGCTTAGTTCTTGCAGAACATGAGCCCAATATTTAGAAATGCATGAATGTGGTCCATTGACTGGTTTTATTAATTTACCTGTATCTTCAATCTGCACTGAAAACTCATCTAATAATTGTTCAGAGTCTTCCTCAGTTACACAGACTCCGAGACGTTTGGCAACATCCAACACAAGTTGTGTGGATATGTCCAGCTTAATTGCTGGATTGAGAATGGATGCAGCATTTTTTAATAGGTGATCCTGAATTGGAAACTTTTTCAGGATTTTTTTCCAGCACAGCAGTATAAAACACCACAGTTTTCTTGTAAAAACTGTGTTCAGTTACTGTCCCCAAAATGTCATCCTCATTATTACTTATGTACTGCTTGACCTGCAGTCCAACCCTGAGATCCCCATTGGCCAAGATGCTGCTTGAGTCATGTAGTACAGACATGTCATTTTGCCTGATTAATTTTACAGCTGCTGCTGGTTTCAGTACTCTGCTTGCATACTGCTGCATCAGTTTGTGCACATCTCCATGCAGAGTCATAAGCTGGCTTTCTGCTTTGTAGCTGGGTGCTGAACTGCAGCAAGGTTCTAGTGCATATTTAAGAAACATAAAGACCGTTCTTAGTTCATGGCTCTGCAGATGATTACAGATTAGGTCGATTTGGATGATCTGGTTCCAGTGTTAGAAAATATGACAGCAGAGCCGGCCACATATCCAAGGTTAGGTTGATAACTTTTCCAAGACTCAGCCATCTAGTTAGGGCATGCTTAATTATTTTGAGTGGGTCAACATCTGTGAACAATGCAAATTCCTTTAGTTTCTGTTGTCTTTGTGAACTGGTTGAGAAGTGGCAGTACACATCAGAGAGCAATTCTTCCACAGGTGAGCGAGAGCTTTTACCCAGCTTTGCTGCACAGATCAGCCAGTGACAGAGGTATCCCATGTTAAGGATGTTTGATTCACATTCTTTAAACGTGACAGGACTGAATTGTTTTTCCCAATAATAGAAGCAGCGTTATCCGATGAAAACGCTGCAATGTTTGGACAGTGGGATTTCAAACTTATTCATGCTTTCTACCAAGCAGTCAAACATCGCTTGCCCGGTCCCAGACACACAATCTGGCATATCTAAGAAACAGATGACATTTCTGCCAGCAGCTTCATCCAGGAAACCCACAAGAATTACTAAGTCTTTCATCACCCATATCAGTGCTCTGGTCCATGTACACACAGAAGGGTACTTTCTGACACATTGCAGCTACACCATTTTGGTATTGTGGCCCAAGCACATCCCTTGCAATGCAGCTTGCTTTGGTTGGCCCACAGGTCGTCCTCTTCAGAACTTCTGGGTCTTCTCCATATTTTTTTCATGTACTTCAGAATATGCTCTCCTGCTGTAAAAGGAAGATTATGTTCTGCTATCAGGGACACAAAAGCCACCTCTGCCTCCATACGTTTGTGCTCACCAGGTTTGGAGAGCCAAAGGTGTGACATATTCTTTCCAGTCACGTGCTTGGAATTTTGCCGGTGCTTTTCTGAATTAGCGTGCTGCTGCACGTCATGTCGTCCTCCATGGTGGATGGTGAAATCTGTGCCACAGGTCTTGCAGAATGCATACTTCACACCACGTTTGCTTCCCACTAACCAGTCAAACATGCTCATCCAGGTTGCTTAGAAAATTGTGCATCTTCGCCTTCTCCGGAGATTTGTCACTATCCTGGTCCTCATAAACTTTGGCCCGGTTGTCTACACATGAAGTATTAATTTTGTATTTGGTGCTTGAATACATCAGTTTTAGTGTTCCAGTGGGGTAGGATTCTATTCTTCAAGAAGGTGGCAGAAGAAAAGAGAATTTCTCTGCCATCCTCCTGTTGAACAGATCCAGGCTCCCTCTGGATACACATCTTCAATTAAAAAAAAAAAAAAAAAAATCACATAACAAGAGATGCTGAAGAACAGGAGATGGAGAAACACACTTGTGCACCCCAACTTGTCAAGACATGGCAGCAGGACGGTTCAGCGATGAAGTACCGAAGATGGAGAAACACACTTGTGCACCCGAACTTGTCAAGACGTGGCAGCAAAGACAAGAATTCCATGAAAATGCATCTGAAGTAAGCTGCAGGCAAGTAGCAAAGTAAGCCAGAGCCAACTTTGCCAAGGGATGGCAAAGATAAATTAGTACTCCAGAAAACACATTTCAACCAAATAATCTGACGTAATGTCCTTTAGCAGGCTAAACACTCACTGCCAAAACAGGACATGTACATCATTCTTTGGGTTGGGGGATCCCGCTTGCTGTGACCAATCAATCCTGATGGTTGATTAACATGCCCGTAGTGTGTTACACTAACACTACAATCATATTAATAAAACATCAGATACTGTTTGGACGCAGCAAGCAGCCCCCCATGTACCCAAATACTTGTACAAAGAATTCTGTTACACATATAAAGTAACCCAGCGACATCACGTAGCAAACCACCACTCCATCAAAACCAGCCCAAGCAAGTCATTCTCTGGGTTGGTGAGAGGGGGGGCCCGCTTGCTGTGACCAACCAATCCTGATGGTTTATTAACATGCCCGTAGTGTTACACTAACACTACAATCATATTAATAATACATCAGACATTGTTGGACGCTGCAGGTAGGTCCTCCTGCTGCACCACCACAAACCACAAATACTTGCACAACCCATTTTATTAAACGCATCCATCCAGACCCAAGTACTCCGATGCATTCCTGTAGCGAGTCAGATCCCACGCACCACCAACAAAAAACAGGTCACATATGTCATTGTGTGGGTTGGGGGGAGGGTCCAGCTTGCTATGCCCAGTCACTCATATTGTTTTATGAATACAGCCAGCAGAGTAAAGTGCATCATACACGAATTTTAGTCCCCAAAATACCAGATGTTGTCAGACACAGCAAGCTTCACGCACCCCCCCAGCCTGCCAATAATGGTGTACATGTATATCCTAAGGAAATTGGAGTCACTAAGGCAGAAACCCCCTAACAAATTACAAGTCACAAAAGAAAGGAAATTGGAGGTAGCATTCTCCACCCCACCACCCCCAGACAGTTGGACGCAGCCATTTTAAAAATACTTCACACTTTAAGATATCCCCAATTCCCCAGGAACATACCTATTGAATTCTGCTGCTGCCGATCCTGCTCTCGCCTCCTTTTGCTGTTGAGAAATGCCTGCATGGTGTAGACAGTCCTGGACTCCTGGTGGATGCGCTGGTTGCTTGCTGAACTCTGTCTCTGATGGTAGGTCAGTGTCCCAGGCTCGAGTTCTATATTAAAAAAATTAGCAGTTTAATACACATTGGCTATATGATAAAGGATCCCTTCATACGCAAAAACATTTTGGACTTAGTTTTTCCTGGTGTCTAGTGGCACCTCCCACCCTGCAACAACCATCCCTTTATTGTTTCGGTGTTTCCCTGGTGTTTAGTAGCACCCCCACCATCCAATTGCCATCCCCGTATTGTATCAAGATTTTCCTGGTGTCTGTTGGCACCGACACCCCCCTTCTAATTGCCATGCCCCATAATGGTTTTACTTTCCCTGGTGTCTAGTGGCACCCCCACCCTCCGTTTGCCATTCTCATACTGCTTTCACTTTAATCCCAGGTACACATGCACTACATCTTGCTCTGCCACCCACCCAGAGAGCTAAAGGGGACACCAAACAAGTTGCATGCACAGAGAGCAGAGAGAGACTAAGGAGTGAGCACTGGACTGGTTATGCTCTCACTGTGAGAGGGAACAAAATCCACTGCCAACCAAATTCGGTTTCTAAAGCCTTTAGACTAAAGGACAGTTAAGTCTGAGAAGTCAGACAGTGATCTGCCATGCCAGCGTTGGTCCTCTCTAGCCTTGACTGTAAAAGTGAAGCAAAAGGCAAGGCAGCATTGCAATAAAAAAAAAAGCCCCACTGAGAAAATCTGCGTTTCTCACCTCTTGGGACTGTAGGCGATTGGCACCGGCGTTCGTTCCTGACCTCAGGCTCCTCCTTATCCCTTTCACCAACATGTCTCCTCTCTCCTCTCTGGTGGTATGGTGGTATGGTGGCTGCTGCCCTTCTTGTTCTGCTCCTCGGCTGGCCCCTGGTGGCTCCGACTCTGGGTCGCTCGAATCCTCCCACCTCCGGGCTTGACTCGCTGTTTTGTCCTCCGCTCTCCTTGAAACAGCTACCAAAGAGTTTGGTTCCCTCCAGCCACTAGCTGCTTTATTGTACAGCAGCGGACCTGAGGGGCACCAGCCAACTGGCGGTTAATCTGTGGGGCGGGCCAGGTAAAGCGGAGGCTGCTGGAGGAGCGGGCTACGAGGGCAGGCTTCAGGCACAGGGGCTGAAAAAGCACAATTATTGGTCCACAGCAGAAAAAAGCACCCTATTGGTTGGCAGGGCACGTCGGACGTCGGCAAAGAGACAGAAACCCGGAAGTGTTTGGGGAACAAAGGCAAGCATGTGTTTTCTGCGTTCGGGATGGATTCGGGTGGAAAAACACCACAGAATGCGGGGCGGCGGAACAGGCTGACTGGGACATCACGGAAAATCCGGAGCAGTTGAGAGGTATGTGTAGAAGTGGAGATTGTGAGACTCGAACCCAGATCTGGTGTGTAAGATGTACCAAGCTTGTTCAAAGCTCATTACTCTAACCTCTTGGCTATACTGAGAGGTGTGCGTCTCTCTCTCTCTGTCTCTCTCTCTCGGCGTGTTCCAAATACTAAGGGTTTTTGGCGATACTACTTGGGATAGTTTCAGCAAGCAGTGAGAAACGAACTGCGAGGCACCGTCACTTAGAATGCAGGCTTTCCTGAAAATGAGTATCATAGTAATGGGTTGAGTTTTACAAACACTATGGGAAACGGCTGAATGTCCTTTTCAATGTTAATTGAGTTACTTGCACGTAGCAGTGAGAAAGATTTGTGAAGAAGTTGAATTTAGAATGCAGGCTGGAGTGAGTGGCGACATCAGCAGACACTGTATTTGTCAGATGTCACACTCCAGTGGTGATAAACTAGGTTATCACACTGATAGTGAGAGCAATATCTATATAGAGCGTGCGAGACCTTGGACAGGGATGCAGGCAGTGCCAGCTCAGTGAAGAACTACAATGACTTACACACGGTCACATTGAGTTTTCCCTAGAGGGTTTTGAAACTCTAACTAGACCACACTGCCTCATTGTTTAGCATCCCTTTTCTTGTGACTGGTGAACTAGCGTGCCACAGCCCTGCACCTGACCTTTACGGAAACTGGATTAAAAATCTTAGAGCACCTTTCATGATGGTCCAAAAAGTTAGTTTGTAGTCCTTGTAAGCAGTACTGGACCTGAAAGGGTGTGTGCATTTGTTATATTTTTGCCAAGGTTTACTCTGCCCAGGATTTATTTTGGAGCCCTGCTGCACTTGCCTTTGCTGTTCAGCTGCTGGGCTACTGCCTCCTGATGACATAGGGCAAAGGAATGACGCTCACTGTGCAGTTGCAACATTGTTGCAAGGGAAAACTACCAGTACTCGGTGTACATACCGTGTTTCCTCCTTCCGTAAGACACCCTGTTAGCAGTGCAGTAAGCCAAAATCCAAATGCCTTGTCAGTAAGGGGTTTTTTTGTTTTGTTTTTTGTTACACTGACTCTGCACTATAGTGATGTCAGCAGTACAACCTTGGGCCCACAGCAACACCAGGCTTGCTAAAGAAGCAAGTATTAAGCCACAACTAAGGTGGCATCTAATGGGGAATTAATGCATGGTTGGGGACAGTCAGCAGAGTGTCTACAACGACCCAACCATGCATTAATTCCCCATTAGTTGCCACCTTCGTCATGGCTTAATGCACTTGTAACATGGTGGTGGAATACTTATGAATGTAAGGCCTTTATTTATAGTTCTCTGTTACATGTTATAGAAATGCTATTTAGTTACTTGATAAATATTGACTGCACTTTTCAGTAATTTACAAGATGCTTTTTAACATACTGATGTGCCAGAAATGACATTTCCTTCACAGCAGCAGAAAGGTTTGTTTAAACTAACGTTCCATGTTTCATATCAATCTAGGCCATTTTTATGTTGTCTTGCACGCATGTGCAAGAAACATCTTGCGCTAGTGCGGGTCTTGGGGGTGCGGCTGCTGTTGGGCGAATGCAGGGCATGCATCAGTAGGTGCGTCCCTCATTCCCCAGTCAGCCTGCATGCCACCACCACACCATGCATTCATAATGGGGTGAGCACATCAAAGCAAAGGTCCGCTGCAATCCGAGAGCAAAGCTTGTCATACGCAGCGTCTCATTGCTGTGTCGCCACCATTACATTCATGGCCGGTATGTGTCGCCACACTTGCCGACATCGGGGTGCCCAATCCTGTCGGCAAACCCCCTGTGTTTGTGTGCCAATGGGGAGCCCACTCCTGTCGGCATACCCCCAAATGTTGAATGCCGAGGTGCCCAATCCCCACGGCTCGCACTTCTCTTTTGTTTGTTGGCGGGGTGCCCAATCCCCTGTCGGCTATTGACACTCTTCCCCCAAAACCCACTTAGGTGGAATGCTGAGAGGCCACCCCAGCGTGCAAATGCCCTGTAAGACAAACTGTCCCACAATGGTTTTCCTTCCCCGCAAAACGAAAAACCGCCCCTCAGTCTAGATGCCCCCACTGCGCACCCTGCCTCCCTCACCCCCACATCATACTCACCGGACTCTGGCGCGACGATCTTCCTGGACCGGCAACACGCCTGCACTCTTCAAAGCCGAATCCGAACTGAGGAAATGCAGGTAAGCTGTATAATGCAATGAATAGGGTTTTTTCAACTTTGCTGCATATCTCTGGCATTTCTTGGAATTTTGGCACCAAATTTTCAACATGGGGTTTGTGGGGCCCCTCCTCATGAATTCTATCACTGTCATGGCGTTAATCGGCCTCAAAAGGTGATTTCGCAATTACTGCGCGAAATCACCTTTCGGGACCCATTAACAAAATGACAATGACAGTGCCAGTGTTTGAGGTGGCCTCTCAAAAAGCCTATGTTCCAAATTTGGTGGAAAAAATCCAACAAATGCCTGTTTTACGAGCGTGCGTTGTGCAATTGCTACGCAGGCTTGTAACTTCGTGTATTCGCAATATTTTAACGCCAGATTTTCAGCAGTGTCATTTTTGTGCACCTCCTTGTGAACAGTACAGTTGTCATTTTCCACATCCTGCCCGAAATGTTTCCACACTTCCAGCGCACAATTGCGCAGTCACTGTGGGAAATCAGTGTTTGGGCCAGATTATGAAAATGACAGTGACACAGTTCATGAGCAGAGCTCCTAGAATGCCTATGTTGAAAATCTGGAGTTGATACTCCATAAAATGACTGTTACGAGCATGCGTTGGCAGATTGCACGCATGCTTGTACTGTCGTGCATTTGTGATATTTTCACTCTGGATTTTCACCATTGCCACTTTTCCACACCTCTTGATGAACAGTACAGCCGTCACTTCATATATACCGCCCAAAATGTGTTTCCGCACTTCTGACGCAGAATAGCTAGGTCGCTGTGCGAAATCACTTCTTGGGACACTTTGAGGAAATGACAGTGACACTGTACATGAGCAGAGGTGCTAAAATGCCTATGTTGAAAATTTGGTGCCAAACACCCATAAACTGGCAGTGCTGCAAGCATGCCTTGCATATTTCCCACGCACCCTTGCAACTCCACAAAGTCCATATATTTGTATGCCACATTTTCAGCACTGGCATTTTATTACACCTCCTTATGAACTGTGCAGCTGTCATTTTTCACATCCTGCCCAGCATGTTTTCCTGCATTGCACTAACAAACACCCACAGGGACACCCTAATGCCTCTCACTCTTTGCTGGGTGGGGGTGGGTTGGCATCAGTTCAATACTTGACTGCCACTCCTGCACTGCCAATGGCAGCAAGACAGCATTCGGCACTGACAAGTGCTTGTTGTGATAGGGTCATTAGGAGGACTCTGGTCACTGCTTTCTGTATCTGCATGTAACTGACGGAGTAATTTACATACTTTCTGAGGCTGTTTCTCTGCTATGCGTGCATGCTCAGTCTGCTTCAGCTTGTGCTTCATGTAGTCTGTGCTGATTTTCTACCTCTGTATCTATAGCTCTTAGCAGCTATTTCCTTGGGTCAGGCTACTGGGTCATTTGCAGTTAACGGTTCGCTGAATCGTGAAGGGGTGAGCCGCTGTTGCAGAGAATAGATTCCGTACTTGCAGGAGATGGTTAAGTGAGGGATCTCTCGCACACAGCAGGAGCATGAGCCGCACAAGTTTACCATGGGGAGCCGGTACACACGAACACAGCACAAGACCAGCTGCTCACTAACTCGCCATCAGAAGAGACTCCAACTTCACAAAGCCAGGTATCAAGCACAGACTTGCATAGGAATAGGCAGACAGTATCATTACACTGACATTGGTCAAGCAGTGCGAGTGTTACCAGCATTCGAGTGGGTGGGAAAGATGAGACGTCTGCTTGTCGGTGTCTCCATTTCACCACAGTGCTGCTGTGTCCTCAGCGTTTCAATCTGGTACTTCAGTAGCAACATGGCATTAGTGCGGGAATAATGCCATGTTGCTCTTGTACCACCTGACACAGTAAACCAGTTGTTGCTTGTTTGCAGTACTATTATTTTTGCCATGTTACAAGCTTTGGTACACCCTGCAGTTTTTAGCAGCTCAGATTTCATATGCACTACTGTCAATTCTACAAATTTTCTGATTGCCTCTTTGACTGACAGAATTTCTCATAAAATGGGAGTCTTTCTGTTTAAAATTATAAATGGGCTTCTTCCTGCGTCAGTTATTGATCTTTTCCAAAGACTCCATCATCCTTGTAGAAAGAACTAGGTCCCAGAGTAGACATTATTTTTAAAATACTGTTTTTTGTTTAAATCAGTGGGCCAAAACTCACTTTCGTACCAAGCACCTCTTTTCTAATACTGTTCTAGTTGACCCAGCTGACAGTAAGACTGTTCGCTGCTATAGAACTCATCTTAAGCAATGGCTTTTCAATAAGTCTGAATGTACCTGACGAGATCACGTGATGCAGGGTTCCTGGTAGCAGCACTGAAATGGAGCTCCAGCACCCCGGCTCTCTGCTGGCTTAATTTTACAATTAATAGCCTACTGTGACAATGACCAAAAGCCACTTCAGGTCGGCTGCGAAGTTGTGTTAAGCTAGCAGTGAATTTAGCCTCGTGACTGGTTTCACTAGCAGGATGGAGTCCGAAATGAAACAGGCCTTGCCCAGTCACACTCCACCAGCCTCGCCAGAGAAGATGCCAAAAAAGCAATGGGCTCAAGGAGCCACTACGGGGAAATCGACGTCTTCAGCTGCAACTCCATTAACGGAGGACCGCTTCTTACAAGAAATGTTGCCATTCAAAGACTCTTTCCGACATCTCATCGGAACCAAAGTCCCTCCGTAGTGATCTTAACGGCCTTACAAGGAGGGTGGGTGATACAGAAGCCCGGATGGCTTCGACAGAGAAGTGGAGGGAGAAAGCTGAGCCCGAGATAGTGCAGCTGGGTCAACAAATACAGAGATTGCAGTTGAAAGCCGAAGATTTGGAGGGCAGAAGCAGAAGGAGGAATATTTTGATCCTCGGGCTACCTGAATCTGAGGGGACCAATACCGTGGCTTTCCTGCAGAAATTCTTACAGAAGGTTGTAGGCCCTTCCCCGATGAGCGCCAGCTATCAGATTGAACGGGCACATCGCTCCCTCAGACCACAACCCCCACCAGGTGCTCCGCCAAGACCAGTTATTGTGAGGTTTTTGAGCTTCGTCGAGAAACGGCACGTTAAAGTGAGAGCTTCAGACAATCATGTGGGAGAATGTCACCCTTAGAATAACACAAGACCTGCCTTGGGAGACATGACTGAAAAGGGCCGCCTATCATGCTACCGTTAAGAAGCTTATAGCTGCTGGTATCCCTTTCCGTATGCAGTACCCGGCTAAGCTCCGTGCTTTGGTCCAAGGGTCCTGGTCCACGTATGATTCGCCTGAACAAGCAGCCTCAGATCTCTCACTGAAATTACCTGGCCTGTTTAAAGATGGATGAACTCTCTCAAAAGAACTAACAATTTTGTAGTCAAAGTTAGGGCTCACATTTAAGCTGTTTACCTGTTAGATTTGCTTGTTTCTGGACTGTACTGGGTTTGTTCGGATGGACTTCATGGGGTCTGGTGCTTGCGGGGGCAGGGTAGGGTAGCTGTCGAGGGGTTCATCGGGCCACCAGGGTTCACAATAGGAACTTTCTTTTAAGGGGGGGCGGTTTCCCAATGGGACAATATGCAGGGACTGTTGTGAGCACCCTCTTTATCCTTCCCCCAGTCATCCCGCAGGCATGGTCACTCGCAGGTTTCAGGTTAGTCTCCTCATTTGATTTGCTGGCCTTTAGGATGTTTCTTTTTTTAAGTTTTACGGTACCAGATTGGGGATAGAGACATTAGGGTTATAGGCAGCTCTCATCAGCGTGAAGTAATCCCTACTGAGTTACGCTGACCCTGGGGAGAGCTGCTATTCCTGCTTGGGTAGCTCCTAACAAGAATTATGTCCCAGATCTATTTACAGCTGTTATGCAATAGTAAGGTTTTGGGAGTGAGAGCGGCTAGTTAATTGCTTTACACGGCTGGCAGTGGCTATTTATAAGCGGGACACTGAAGGGATTTTGTTTGGTTTCTTCCGCAGTCTAGTCTTGGAAGCTCGGGTTCTATGTTCCAGACTAAGGTCCGTTACCTTCAAGGTGCCTGTTTGAATCAATGGGGGGCTCTGGGTGGTGGGCACTCAGGAACACTGTAAGATGTACTAGTTTGGGGGGGGGGGTGGCGTTTGGATCATTCTTTATTTAAGTATCGTTTATCCCGAGGACCCCTTAGATCAGAGTTCCTGGTATCTCTCTGGGATCTGCGAGGGATAACAATTTATTATTCGGTCTTTACATATGGACCAAAATCAGCAGGCGCCATTGGGGCTTGGCCAGCCACACAGAAGTTATCTCTGCATGTATACAGTCAGATCTGGGAGGCGAGGCCTACTATAAATAGTTACGGGGGTTTACGAAGGAGGAGGAAGGGTTGGAGCTTTGGGGTATTAGGAGTATGGGTATTTCTGTGAAGTTTTTTGGTTCAGTTATGGATCTAGGGGTATACAGGACGAATGATGGTGTATTTCTTTGGGAAGTAGAGTTCTGATGTTTCTGCTGGGGTTATGGGGAGGATTTAAGAGCATACATGTTACAAAATAGTGTTTTTCTCTCTGCTACGATAAGTGTATATGTATTTTGTAATGTGGCGGTGGGCTGGAGTGTGCCTTAGGGGATTAATCTGGGATATGCTGAATTTTTTTGGGACTGATATCTGTAGTGGGTGATAACAATGGCTAATAATTTAAAAAAAAATAATTACTTGGTTTGTTAGAGGAGAAAGGGATGTCTTGAAAAGGCTACAAATGCTTAAGCACTGTGCTCTTTTAAAGGCAGATATTCTGCTTCAAGAAACTCACCTGACCGGTGCAGAGTCGTTATGTCTCCATAGACGGGGGGTATCCCAGGTTTTCGCAGCAGGGAGTTCATCTTCAAGCTGGGGGGTGGCTATTTTACTCAGAAGGAATGTGGCATTTCAGGTAGATTCGCCGATCACATCCTCTTGGGAGATGCATGTTACTTAAGGGTATCTTAAACAGTACGGTGGTCTTGGGCTTAATATATGGTCCAGTGGGAGGGGATCCAGGCTTCCTGATGGATCTAGCTAGCAAGATTGCAACGCTCCTACCCTCCCCCGTGATTTTAGGGGGGACTGGAACATTCCCCCAACCCAAGATCTGGACAGGACCTATAGGCCACTGAAGCCACTTTCGTCCTCACAGAATGCCTTGAAAGATCTAACAACTTTGTTAGGACTGGGGGACCGGACCCATGGCTCATCTTAAACCCCACGCGATAGTCATATACATTCTACTCAAATATTCACCAGACCTGGTCCAGATTGGACTATTTTCTAATCAGTTGCTCCCTTATGCCTGGCCTCTATCAGACTAGCATGGAACCCATAGTGATATCGGATCACACGGTGGCCTAGCTGGCTCTCTCGTTAGAGCCCCATACTCGGAGGGAAACAACCTGGAGACTGACAACTCAGTTGTTAAAGGATGAGTCTTTGGTCTCTCGCATTAAAGAACTTATTGTTGCCTTTATGGAACATAATGGGGATTCAGTTCAGAGATGCGAACTTCTTTGGTGCTCTTTGAAGTGCTACCTTTGAGAAGAGTTTATTAAGGTTGCTTCTAGGAGGAAGAGGTCACGGGACTCTAAAGCTTTAGCTTTATTAACCCAGATTAAGGAGAAAGAAAACTCCCTGTCCTCTGCTACTCCTTCGGGTGTCTTGGAGGAGCTGTTAGTGCTGCAAAATGAATACGCAGAATTAATGAGAGAAGGCAGAATATGCCCTTGTTAGAACTAAAGCTAAATACGTAGACCAGGGTGAAAAAGCTGGGAAGCTGCTCGCCCTATGTCTGCGTCAGTTGGAAAGCTCCCGCCTAATTCCTTCTATACGAGCCTCTGACGGCTCTGTTAAAACGGAGCCTTGAGAGATGGTCCAGGTCTTTGAAAATTTTTACAAGTCATTGTATGGGAAGTGTTTTTCCAATATAAATTCTCAGGATATAGAAACTTATTTAGAGTCTTTAAACCTTCCAGTGTTAGATGATTTATGTCAAGCTTCCTTAACTTCACCAATTTCTATTGCTGAAATAGAGATGGCCATCAACAGTCTTACCCTGGACAAGGCACCGGGCCCAGACGGATTCCTATCAAACTTTTACAAAACATTTTCTAAAGAACTAGCTCCATTGTTGCCTAATTTATATAGCTACATGTTCACTACATATAACTTAGATCCGACCCTTATGGATGCTACGATTATTCTCTTACTTAAACCAGAAAAGACCCACCTAGACCCAGCTAGCTATAGGCCGATTTTTCTCTCTCTTAAATTGTGACATTAAAATCTTAGCAAAACTGCTCTCACTCTGGATAAAGGCACAATGGGCCCAACTTCTAAGCCCGGAACAGGTGGGGTTTGTGGCAGGACGCTCCTCGGCGGACCATCTTGGGAGACTCTATCTTCCAAGTGGCCCAATCTTCCCAGTCCCCAATGGCGTTAATTTCCCTAGACGCCGAAAAAGCTTTCGATAGTGTACTGGGAGTTCTTATGGTTAACCTTGCGGAGAATGGGCTTTCCCTCCCAATTTATTGTAATGATACAGTCCCTTTATGCCTCCCCGTCGGCCAAGATTTATTGTAATGGTGTTTTTTCTCCACTAGATTCCCCCTATATACGGGCACCAGACAAGGTTGCCCCCTTTCACCTTTTTTGTTTAATCTTTATTTAGAACCCCTACTTCGGCATAGTAAACAGTCCCCTTGTATTACGGGCATCCTTATTTATACTCAGACCCTTAAACTCTCGGTCTAGCTGATGACATTCTGCTTCATTTAGCTCACCCCGGCATCTTCACTAGAACAGGTATTAGAGGTTAACCAATATGGTAAGCTATCCAATTATAAACTAAATATCTCTAAAACCGAAATTTTCCCTCTGAACAAATATACCTTGGAATCGGATTTTAGGCATTTGGGTATTAAATGGTCCTCACAGACACTTGGGTATTTAGGCATTTACTTATCTAGAGATACTAATACTGTCCAGAAGCTTAACCTAGATGACCTGGTCAGGGTTATCCAACAGGATCTTTTGAGATGGCAGAATTTACCCCTTTCTTTATGGGCCCGGATAAGTATAATTAAGATGAATATTCTCCCCAGTCTTTTCTATCCCTTGAACCTATTGAATGTATGGCTTCCAATTTCCTTTTTCAAACGTCTACATTCCATGATATCAAAATTTATTTGGTTAGGCAAGCACCCCCGTCGCGCCTTTTATAAACTTAGTGTGCCTAAAGCCCTGGGTGGACTTTGTGTCCCTAACTTCCTTTTGTATTACTGGGCGAGCCATTTAACTAAATTGGGGAGATGGTTTTCTCAGGGAGACATGGAATACATTCCTAATTGGCTTCAGATTGAAAGGGATCTCTTAAGGACTAATAGCATTAATTTTTCTACGGTTTTTACTTAACAAAACTGTCACTGCCAGGGGGGTTACAAGATTCGGTGATTAGTATTTCCCTGAGAATACTTTCCCAATGCTGTTCATATCTTAAGATACCCCTAAAAAGTTGACACGGGTCAGTCAATCCTGTTAAACCCCAACATCAAAATCTGAGGGGCAAGCCTTTCGCCTCAATGGCTTCCACAATTGAGAGGTATGTGTGGAAGACTTATTTGCTCAGGACAGTCTTCTTTCCTCATCTGAAATTCTCGGCAAGTTTGACATTCTGAGGTCGATGATTTTTAAGGTATACCAAATAAGGCATACTATATGTACTTTGTTTGGGGTTAAATCTCGACCATCCTTAGTCAGACCCTTAACGGCTCAGGTTAGTGAATACTCCCTAAAGCCGCATTCTGTCTCTGCAGTGTATGCCCTTCTGACGTCTACCTGTCCTGGCCCTCTACCTGGCTCTTCAATATGGGAGCCCCTGCTACCGGGTGTGAACCTTGACTGGGCTCTGATCTGGAAAGATCTTTATATTTACCACTCTCAGGACAGACTTAGACTTGCGCAATATCGCATATTGAATAATATGTACTATACTCCCATGAGACCTGCCAAATTGGGCAGGATTCCAGACACTACTTGTACCAGGTGCAGTAGAGAAGAAGGGAATATGGTGCACATATTCTGGTACTGTGAAAAGGTAGCCCCACTCTGGCATGAAATCGGAACCAAATTGGACCCCTGCTTAGGGTTAGTGGACCTTTTCACGATCGAGGTCTGCCTTCTAGGGCACTACGAGGGTATCGGTCAAAGAGTGTAGATATCACATGGCCCTAATAGCCATTATTGTTAAAAATAAAAAAAAAAAAAAAAATTGGTCCTGAAACACTGGATGGATCAACTAATAATCTCGTATAGCGAATGATTAAGATATTTCTAATTTCTTTAGATCTGAACGACTGATAGCAGGTTTTCGACATAGCATGGCAAGCTTTGATAAGAAATGGGGGAAACTATATGCATTATATTTGCAGTAAGTATATGATAATTTAAGTGCTTGGATATCCATCTAGGGAAAGGGGACGTCTCTTCTACTCCTTTTTAATTAACAAAGTTGGCACACTCCAGGAGGGTAGGTGGGTGGGAGGAGGCTAGAAGAAGGAAAGGGGGGTTGGGGGGGGAGTTGGGGTGGACTTAGTTGTTCTATGTATAGTCTAGGATAATGTTTACTGTTGTGTATCTGGAGTATGTTACTGGTTTATGTATAGCCGTTGGTATAAAATTAAACTTTGAATTTAAAAAAAAAAAAAAATCTGAATGTAACTGTTGACCACAAACTACTATAATTATCTTATGTTTGTAGGTCGTATTTGTATAAGCTATTTGTCTTGTATTTTGCCTCTTTGTATTATTGTAACTTGTCATCTGTGAAAACAGGCAATTCTGCTCATCAGATTTACAAGTTTAAAAAATAAAATGAAAGAATGCAAAAAACTAACTGCAGAGGACAGTAATGAAATACATGTCCAGAATCTATGGTAATTTATGCATGAAGGTCAAAAGGACTATGAAAGGTGCTCTTTAAGAAAAATCCTATGGTAGACACGGGGGTCCTTACTGTCCAGGAGGAATATGTGCAGTCTAGAATCAAAATAGCTGCTACACATGCGTAGCTGCTCAAGATGGGATGTAGAGATTTCTGTTCTGCAGATAAGGGGGTTTTGGTGTCAGTCTTCCAGATTATTTGTTCTCACAGACTACAAAGCAGACTGTTGGGGCTGGTGAAATGGTGACATTGCAAACCTTCCATGTTCTTATTTTCCCCAGCTAAAATGAATGATTTATTTATTTTTTTAGACTTTCTGAAAAAGATTGCAAACTCTGACCTGCTAACCTAGTTCCTGGATATAGAGCATCATTCAGTTCTAAATATTTCTTGGAAAATGTGGAAAATAAATTGTGTAATCACAGACCGTTTCAATGTGATAAATGAGAACACAATTGCAGTTAAAACTGTAATACTTTATTCCCTATTTCTTTTAGCTGTGGATGCCAAGCCTTTGGTGAAAGTGCCTTCATTTGGTGATATTTACCATGTTGCAGGTAAGTGTCTCCCAACATTGAAAGTAGAAGTTGGGCTACCATTGTCCTGTACGATCTGTAGGTAAAGCTTTTTTTTTTTTTTTTTTTTTCTTTGTCCCCTTCTCCTTGTTTGTTCTTCTCCACTGCCTCCTTCTCCTTCACCTCCTCCTTCGAAATGAGATCACTTCCAGTGTGGCAGTGTCTTGCTTGTGACTTGCACTGCTAGCTGTTTAACTAGGGTTTGGGCAGTGGCGTACTAAGCTATTTACCTGGGGCTGTGTACCATGGTTGCTGCATTTGACAGAGGATTTCTAGAGTATCCTCTAGGAAGTCTCTGATGGGCCCAGAGGGTAGGAGTCATGTGTGTAGAGATGCATGGCTCCAGACATGTTAAAATCTTGCCGCTGTTTATAGATGCGGGATGCTAATGTGTGTGCATGAAGGAACAGCAGTGCTTGGGAAGATCGGACCTCCCAATTTTCTCCCTACCTCACCTTTACATCTGATCCCAGATGTTTGTCACTGCCAGTTGTCCTTTGTATGTCTTTCTCCCCACCCCACCCCTCTATTAACAGTTTTGATTGTTTTCTGCAGGAACTCTTTTGTTGCCATATGCTGAGATTGAGGAGCCATTCGAAGCCTGGTACAACCTGTCTGGAGGAGTCAGCCGCATCCAGTACTATCATGGTATTTCTCTCTGTGTCTCTGTCTCCTCCACTTTTTTAATAAAAGTTCTCTTTATTGCAGAATAATACAGGCAATAGACAGCAGAAACTCGTGAGATAAATTGCACATAGTATTTCAGGAGTCAAAACTGGCACTGGCCCCCAAGCCAAATGCTGGTAGGTTTTGTATTGGGCTAGCAAAAAATGTTAAATAGTCCTGAGGGCTTGTGCTAGGGAAGGTAATATTTCAGTATGTACACCAACTGGGCCAGTAGAAAAGTCTGTCAGGCTAGTGGATTTTCCCAGTGACTAGCCTTGCTGGCTAGTGGCTCTGAAAGTTTATTTTGACCCTTGTATGAACAGTACCATACAGGGGCAGAAAATAAGATTCCCCTTCAACAGAAAGGGAGACCCTTGTATACAAAATGCAAATGATGGTCAAGTAAACAAACTGTTTTTTAGTAAAGTGTACTGGCTAGCAGTCCCCAGCCAGCTCCGTTTATTCCTCCTCTCTGATCTTCCCAAAGTGATTGAGGAGAGTGCAGAAGGGAAATCTGCCTGCGGGAGCTGTGTGATTTTGCTCCTGTTTCTCACCTAAGTTTGGGTGCTGTGTAAATTTTGTTACAGTAGTGGTAGCCTTGGAATTGGTAGCAGTTCAGGAATAAGAAGTGTGGCTGTGTTAGGAGTTTTTGGAGTATTACGTTCACAGAGTTGAGGTTCCCCACCTTGCAAACATTCTGCAAACTTTGTGAACCCAGCACGGGTTTCAGTGCTCCATCTGGTTGTGCTGAAATCTGCAGACAAATACATGAGGACACCTGAGTTGATCGGTTGAGCAGTTGCTTGCACTGAACTCTTTCCCAGAAAATGGCAAATGAGACATAAGGCATATGTTAGTTCTATCCCCCATCTGGACAGCCTAAGAGCTGGGTTTGAGCTGGTCTTAAGGCATCAGATCTCTGCTGTGGTGGGGGTATAGTGGCCGGCCACCATTTTATCTGTTGGCTGAGTAGTGGATATTCCTCCCTAGCCAGGGAGTGTAATCTTGGTGAAGAGACTTGCCATGGGAGCTGCCATTACTGGGGCTGGATAACACAGCCGATTGTCTACAGAGATGACTGGTGTCCTGAAAGACTGGTCAGAGGATCCTGGAACAAGTGGGCCTGCTGCTGGTGAGAGCAAGTGAGCTCGTGAGCTCTAATCTTTTTGTTCTGGCACAATAAATCTATTATAGCTGGCAGTGGTGAGTGCTGCCAGTATAAACTCTGAGGTTTTTACCGGGCCTGTTCTGGTGGGAGTAGAAGAGTATGTGGGGGGGGGTAATTACTCCTGCCCAGTTGCACCTGAACAGGTTTAACTTTTGCTGGAACTCTGTAAATATCTCTGGGCTGAATAAGACTATAGGCAATTTGCAAGCTACTTGGGGGGGAGGGTATTAAAATTGATCCTGCGAGAGAGGAGAGGCTGTGTTCCGCTTCGTCAGGAACCACAGCTTAATGTGCAATGGCTTTATGAACTGTGGCACTATTTTCTGTTTTATTGTATAACTTTTATTTTAAAATTGTAATTGTTTTTGGTGTTCGGAAGTGTGTATGTGGGGTTAGAAGTACATGTGTTTGAAGGCTGCTTGTTGTGTGTGCATGTAGGTGTGGTGGCTGTGTAGGTATTTTAGTAGTGCATTTGTGAAGAGTCACAAACCCACTCAGCAGGTCAGCCCTCTACTCCCAAAGTGCCAACCTCCGAGCGCAGTCTTGTGAACAGTTTAACAGAACAAGGTAACCCTCTTGTCTGTTTTGAGTTTGGATCAACCTTTGGTCTCCAGTCTTGGAGGGATTCAAACTGTGAACCTCTTGCTAGTGTACCCAATGCACAGGCTCTGACAATTCTGTCTTGGGGGGGCCAGATATCTTAGCCTACGGGCACCTAACCAGGTGTACAGAAATGAACCCTTAAAAACTTTAATAAAGACCTCCGATTTAAAACTCTTCTCTTTCCGGTTTGGTATCATCATTCAAGCTTTATGCCTAGTGTCTGCTATAACCATATACTCTTCTTACAAATGAAAGAAAATAAGACAGACCAAGTAAGCTCTAAAAAGAGTTTTACTAAAGTAGATAAAAATATACAACACAAAATACAGAACTATTATATCACAAGACATACAAATCTTATAAAAGAACAAGATTTTAAACAGTGCAATTCCTACTACAGTAATTAGATTGGTCTCTCTAAATACCTGCTTAAAGTGCTTCAAAGATGTTTTTGTCAGAGTCTAGATAGAAGTGTTCTGAAGGAAAACAGAATTAATGTTTAAAAGCTGGTTTTCCCCAGCTATTTTGCATGAGGTCACCTAACTCCTCCCTGTCAGAATATATATAAAAAAATATATATCTATATAAAAACAGGATCTGTCTTTCAAGAATTAAATTCTGCAATCCTCAGCATGACTCATGTCCTTCAAATGACATTCATTTGATCTCATAAGCTTCCCCCTTTCCAGGACATGAAAGCATCTTTATGATTTCGCACCAGTTTACTGAACCTGGTTTCCTTCCCTTGAAATGTCCTAAAATGGATAGGCTCAACTCAAGCCTCTTCCAGTCTGTAATTATCTGCTGGCCTTCCATGTCACACCTTGTATCTAAAACCTGTGTGTGTATGATCTCCCATGCTGTTTCAGTATTTTCTCATGGCTTTCATCTTTCAGCAGAGACCTGGGGGGGGGGGGCGGTGAGCGAGGTCACTCCAAGAGCACCAGATTTCTTGGCATCTCTCATGACAGACAGTCCGTAACCCATTTTTTATTTTACAAAAAATGATAGTGATCAGAACCAGCTGTCTGTGTCACATTCCTCCTCGCCTAGACTGAATTTGGGGGCTCTATCTCCTGCATGGGATGAGCTTCCCAAATCGGTTCACTCCTCATAGACCCTAGACAGACCATCTGAGTTCTGATTTTGTTTTCCAGCCATATGTACGATTGTCAGGTCATACCCTTGCAAAGCAAGACTCCATCTTAGCAATCTACCATTGTTTTTCCAGATCTGCGTCAGCCAAACCAGGGGGTTGTGGTCAATCTGCACCACAAAATGATGCCCATACAAGTATGGCTCCAGCTTCTTTAGGGCCCACACTATAGCAAGATAATCTTTTTCCACCGTGGAGTAAGCTTGCTCCCTGGGAAGTAACTTTTTACTCAGGTAGGCTATTGGGTGATCCCTCCCTTGGCTGGATGTCTGACTCAGTACTGCCCCAATACCCACATCTGAGGCGTCAGTCTGAACTATAAAGGTTTTGCTATAGTCAGGACTTGTCAAAACAGGAGCACTGCACAGTGCTTCCTTTAATTTGGAAAAGGCTTCCTCACAGGCTGGGCCCCAGGTAATTTTCTTTGGCATCCATTTCTTTGTCGGGTCAGATAGGGGAGCAGCCAGGGCACTGTAACTGGGTACAAATTTTCTGTAGTACCCTGCTGTCCCTAGAAAACTCCTGACCTTCTTCTGGGTTTCTGGTCTGGGCCACGCCTGGATCACCTCTATCTTTATTTGGTTAGGACAGAGCTGTTCCTGGCCTACTACATGCCCAAGGTATGCCACTTCTCTCATGGCCACTTGGCACTTCTCGGCTTTGACAGTGAGCCTGGCCCTCTGTATCCTGCCCAGCACTTCCCTAAGGTGGGATAGGTGTTCCTCCCAGCTGGTACTAAAGATGAGTGTCATCCAGGTATGCCATGGTGTACTCCTCAGCACCATTTAATACCTGGTTCACCAACCTTTGGAAAGCAGCCAGGGTGTTCATTCTGAAAGGCATTATTTTAAACTCAGATAAGCCTATCGGAGTGATGAAGGCCAACCTCTCCCTAGCTCTGCCTGCCAATACCCCTTGGTCGGGTCAGTGGTCGTAAGATAGGTCGCCCCTCCCAACTTGTCCAGGAGTTCGTCCGTCCGGGGCATCGAGTGGGCGTCTGACTTCATGACTGCATTCAGTCCACAGTAGTCCACGTAGAAATGAGTAGAGCCATCTGGCTTGGGCACAAGGACTACGGGTGAGGCCCAGGGGCTGTGGGATCTCTGGATTACCCCTAAATCCACTATCTCCTCCACTTCCCTCCTAATGTCCTTTTGGACAGCCTCTGACACCTGATATGCTGTCTGCCGTTTGGGCGTGTCTGTCCTTGTCTCCACATCGTTAGTCGCTAAGGGGGTTAGTCCAGGCTTGGCGCTAAACTGGGCAAAGTCTGCTAAAACCTCCCTTACTTTCTGGATCTAGTCCTGGGCAAGCTGGGGAGACAATTTTACTGCCTCCACAGACGACCCCCGCTTACTTTTTTCCAGCAAATCCAGAAGTGGGTCTCCTTTATCCGTCCCCTCCCCATGACTACAGACTGCAAACACCATCTCAGCCCTATTTGCATATGGCTTCACCATGTTGACATGGTACATCCTTTCTGTCCGTCTTCTGTCAGGTAACTCCACAATGTAGTTCACGTCATTTACCTTCCTAACCACTTTTACGGTCCTGCCCACTCAGCTTGCAGCTTGTCTTTCCAGACCGGAATAAGGACCATGACTTCCTGACCCACCATTTACAAGCGAGCTCTGGCTCTGCGGTCGTACCACACTTTTTGTTGGGCAGCTGCTAGGTTGCTCTGGGCTGTCCCATAAGCTCCTTTAGCCTTTCCCTAACCCTAGGGACGTAATCCACAATGGGAGTTCCCTGGGTGGTGTGCTTGCCTTTCCAGCCCTCCTGGATAAAGTCTAGGGGCCCACGTACCCGGTGTCCATATAAGAATTCGAAGAGGGAAAATCCTGTCTACTCTTGGGGCACCTCCCTGGATGCAAACAGGTGGGGAAGGTCCCTCCCATGCTGTTCAGCAAACGCCCGGAGCATTGACTTTAGGGTACCGTTGAATCCTTCCACAAGCCCATTGGCTTGTGGGTGATACGGGTGTCGTGCATCTCTGCACCACCCCACACTTCTCCCATAAACATTTCATCAGGTCCGACATGAAGGAACCCCCCCTCGATCGGTGATAACCTCCTGCGGAAACCCAACACGGGAGAAAATCCCAAGTAAGGCATCTGCCACTTTGTCCATCCTCAGTGAGGATAGGGCGACTGCCTCTGGGTACAGAGTGGCATAATCCACCACAGTCGGGATGAATCTCTTCCCTGAGGAGCTGGGGGTATTTAAAGGCCCCACAATATCCATTCCTACCCTCTGGAATAGCATCTCCACTATGGGCAATGGAATCAGGGCGGCTTGGGTCTTCTTGCCAGCCTTCCCTATTTCTTGGCACTGGTGACGAAACCTACAATACTCCTTCACCTGCTGGGTGAAGTTAGGCCAATAGAAATTCTGGGCCAACTGCTGCGTTTTGCACGCGATTCCCAGATGACCAGACAGGGGAATATCATGTGCAGTCTTGAGCAACAGCTCACGATACCCCTTGGGAAGGACAAGCTGCCTGCCTAGCATCCCTCCCTCCCTCTGTCTGTACTGCCTGAGTACACAAGTCCCTTTTCCCAATAAACCTTATGTCTGCTGTCACCTCCCTGCGCACCATCAGAGTCTGCCCAAGCCCTCAGCTTCTCTAAACTAGGGTCACTTCTCTGAGCAGCTGCAAACCCCTCACACATTCCAAAGACATAGGACAGGTCCCCTTCAGTCTCTAAACTAGGGTCCCTAGCACTAGTGTCGGGGCACTCCGGATCACTCAGTCCCAACCCTCTGACAATGGGTCACCCCTCCCTCTTAGGAGTAACCCTCTGTAGCTGTGTGCAGGGCTCTAGATAAGATTTTTTGGGATGAGTACCTTTACTCCTCATTTTGAAAGTGAGGTGAGTAAAATGAAAATCAGATGTGTACAAATGTCTTGCTAGAGTGGACTGAGGAGTACATTTATTTAAAAAAAAAAAATTTGTTTTTCTTTTTCTAGATAAGAATTTCAGGTGCCAACAATGCTCGAAATAAAGTTGGCAGGTAGGAATTTACTCACCAGTTTTAACAAAGTGAGTAAAACAAAAGTAGGATGCATACAAGTGCTGTAAATCTGGCAAAAAAACTGTTCCTTTTGAATCACCAGTTATATTATGAAGCACTATTGTTTGACATGTGGAGTATTTACAAATGTTGGGTGAGTACTGGTACTCATAAAAAATTTCTGAAGAATATTTCCTAAAATGAGGGGAGTAAAATAAGCCGGTACACACCTTATCTGGAGCCCTGGCTGTGTGGTTACTTGCTACTGGGGAAATTACTACCCCCTCTTCATTAATCTCCATATCAGGAGACACAGGCTGGGGAACCAACCTCTCAGTGGCTTCCACAATGGCTTCTGTGGGGTTCAGGGAACTACAGGTTCCCTTGTCGCTTGGCTGCAGGTAACTGCACATACCATCCCCTGTTTTAGATTGTTGCCCAGGATCACATCCACTGCTAATGTTTTGGCTACAGCCACCTGTTGCACAGTTCCCCCCCATTTCACCCCAGTCTAAGAACACTAGTGAGGGGCAATGATTTTGCCTCACCAGTGAAGTCCTGTACAGTGACGTATTTATTGGGTGTAAGTTGACCAGGCTGTACCAGATCCCCCTTTACCAAGGTCAAGGATGCCCATGTGTCCCTTAACCCTTGCATCTGTACACTATTCACCATGACTGGGTACATGTGTTCCCTCATGTTCACTGGCATGTTTCCAGGGACACACAACCAACCTACTTCCTTTCTAGCACCCTGTTGTGTATTATTGCTGGCAATATGCCCAGTTTCTTTACACAACCAGCATTCATTTCTTTCAGAGAAATCTCTTCTCTGAAACCTGGGGCTAACTGTTTCGGTGGATGCAGTGAGGGTTTTAGCTGCCCTGAAGGCACGCTTTTTCCCTTTCTGTGCTGCCACGCCTGCCCCATTTGCTCGCAGAGCAGGTCTGCTCTTAGCATAGCGGTCTGAGAGTTCCGCAGCCTCTTGCACTGTTTTGGGATCTCTGTCCTCTAGCCAGGTTTTTAGTTCTGCTGGGCATACCCAATAAAACTGTTCTAATAAAATCACATTTTCAGTTTTATCAGCAGTTTGCCTCAATTCCTTCCCACCAACATTTTAAAAACTGACGTTTCGTGGCTAGCTCCTCGTAGCTCATATCGGGGCTTCTCCTGAGCTTATGGAATTTAGCTCTGTATGGTTCAGCAGTTAATTCAAACTTTAACAGTGCAGCTTTTAGTTTGCTGTAATTATTACTGTCCTCATTGTTCATTTCACCCAGTGCATCCCGAGCTTTCCTGTTAAGTAGCGGGGATAGCTGGAAGCTCCAGGACTCTCTAGGAATTTTAGCCTGAATACAAACTTTTACAAAAGAATTTTAAAAAGGCATCCATATCCTCCCCCTCTTTAAATTTGGCTGTTAATTTGGAATTCAATTTGTAACCCAGTCCTAAAGTCCCAGTTAAACCCAAGCCACTTACCTGCTCTGGTGCCGCTGGTTGGAGTCATAGCTTCTCCAGTTCGTGTTGCCTCTGACACTCCTCTCTTCTCCTCTGCAGCTCGCTGGTGCTCACACACCTCATGGTCTGCATCTCGGCATTCTCACTCTGCCTCACGGTCCGCCTCTCGTTTCTCTCATTCTCTCTTCTCCTGGAACTCCAGCTCCATCCTGCGCAACTCAGTTTGCAGCCTGAGTACGTCTGGATTCAGGATACTGGTGACCTTCCCCTGCTGCTGTGGCCCTTCACTGGCAGTGGCCCTGTTGCCCTCCTCATTGGATCTGGGTACTGCAGTGGCCGCTAGACCTGCCACACTCGAGGTTTGGTCCTTTCCAGTCATGGTCCGTGACTCACTGCTCTGGGTATCTGCTACCATCAGGGCATCTGAGGTTCTGCTTTTTGGCTGACACATTGAATGGGACTCCTCTGTCCCCACACAACTTTAAGTAATCTACAGTGTGCCTGCCATAATCGGAAGCCATCTTCTTCCCTCACTACAGCTACTCTGACTTGCACTTTAGGAAATAAAAACATTAAAACTGGTAGGAACTTGACTGTACGTCAAGTGATATAGTTCTGTTTCCTTTTAAAATAAAACTCTCTGCCTTTTTCTTTCTTTGCAAGTGAGCTTACGGTCTCAAGCTGACACAGAACAATAAAAGCTTGTAATACCAAAATGATGCTACTGCTGCCAACCAATCTGTCACAAACTCACTCTGCAGGTCAGCCGTCTACTCCCAAAGTGCCAACCTCAGAGCGCAGTCTTGTAAACAGTTTAACAGAATAAGGTAACCCTCTTGTCTGTTTTGTGAGTTGAGATCAACCTTTGGTCTCCAGTCTTGGAGGGATTCAAACTGTGAACCTCTTGCTAGCATACCCAATGCACAGGCTCAGATAATTCTGTCTTCAGGGGGCCAGATATCTTTGCCTATGGGCACCGAACCAGGTGTACAGAAATGAACCCTTGAAAACTTTAGTAAAGACCTCCGATTTAAAACGCTTCTCTTTCCAGTTTGGTATCACCATTCAAGCTTATGCCTAGTGTCTGCTATAACCATATATACTTTTCTTACAAATGAAAGAAAATCAGACAGACCAAGTAAGCTCTAAAAAGAGTTTTACTAAAATATATAAAAATATATAAAACACAAAATACAGAACTATTATTACAAGACATACAAATCTTATAAAACAAGGTTTTAAATAGTGCAATTCCTACTACAGTAATTAGATTGGAGCACTTTAAGCAGGTATTTAGAGAGACCAAAGATGTTTCTTTGTCAGTCTAGATAGAAGTGCTCTGAAGGAAAATGGAATTAATGTTAAAAGCTGGTTTTCCCCACCTATTTTGCATGAGGTCACCTAGTTCCTCCCTGTCAGAATATATAAAAATATATCTATATAAAAACCGGATGTCTTAATTCTTAAAAAAAAAAAAAAAAAAAAAAATTCTGCAATCCTCAACATGACTAGTGTCCTTCAAATGACATTTTTGATCTCGTGATAAGCTTCCCCCTTTCCAGGACATGAAAGCATCTTTATGATTTCGCACCAATTTACTAAACCTGGTTTGCTCCTCTTGAAATGTCATAAAATGGATAGGCTCAACTCAAGCCTCTTTCAACCTGTAATTAGCTTCTGGCCTTCCATGTCACACCTTGTATCTAAAATCTGTGTGTGTATGATCTCACATGCTCTTTCAGTATTTTCTCATGGCTTTCATCTTTCAACGGAGACCGGGGTGAGCGAGGTCACTCCAAGAGCACCAGATTTCTCGGCATCTCTCATGACTGTCTATAACCTATTTTTATTTTACAAAAAATGATTGATCAGAACCAGCTCTAAGCGTCACAGAGTACATGAGGGTGAGTGGATAGTAGGAGGGTGGTTGGTTGTGTTCTCTGCAATGGACCCTGAGGCTCAGCTGCTCCTCGTCCTTTCTTCAGTACTTGTGCCCCTTCCATGACAATTCCCCCAGCTAGGTGCTGCATATCGATGATGCAGGAAAGCGGAGCAGGAGGAGGAGTTTGGGGGGGGAGCAGGTGACTTGAGGGCTGATGGGAGGACACTTTTTGTCCATTTTGAGCAATGTGAGTGCTAGACGAATGAATAAGTATGTAATTATGGCAGATCTATTTCCTCATTTGATCTGGCTTGCATTATGGAGAACTGGCTAGGGATGATTCTGGAGTAATCACTCCCAACCAGGTTCTGTAGTGTACTGCCTGAGGGAGGGCTTATGGGTGGGGGGAGGGTGTGCCTTCAGTTTAGATTGAAGTTGAACTTAGTGGGAGATTGTTTGAATGCATACCTGTGCGTGGAGGTTGAGGTGCAGGTTGCAGAATCCTCCTTATGTACTGACCTCCAGGTCATGAGGGGGACTTCTGCAGGAAATCGCAGCTTTTGTTGACAGAGTGCTGGGGTCACTGAAGTGACTTCAGTGCTTGGGTCAATGGCAAATTATCACAGGTTGGTCATTTCCTTCAGAGTATGGAATTTTTGGGCCTTGCACAAGCTATTACTTCTGTGACCCACCAACATGGCCACACCTTGGACTTAGTCTTCACTCTGGGGCTTGATCCACCATCTTGAGATTGAGCCACTCAGATCACTGCACTATGAACAGCCCCCCCCCCTTGTAGCCCACCCCCAGTGGAGGTGGTCAGGTTCTGCCCTTTGAGAGGACTTCAGCTAGAGGGACCATTGTTGTTCTGGACACCTCAGAAGTGTTGACAGCTTATTTTTTTGGGCCTGTCCTTATCTTATGCTGTTTTGGTTAACTTTTCAGGATGAATTGTCCATTCTATTTTCGGAGCCTATCGAATTAACAGTTGAACAGTTCCTTTTGGGGATCTACCCAGATCACTCCCCCCCCCCACCCCCCGAAAAGACTATACTCCCGCTATGTTTCGTGGCTGTGAAGAAAGCGATCACAAGATGTTGGATGAAAACACAAATTCCCACAATACATATTTATAGACAAATAATGGTAGAAATGTATAAAGCCGAGACTTTTAACCTGGAGCTTCGGGGGAATTGTATAATACAGGCTCGAAAATGGAATTTGTGGGCTCAATATGTTTCTCCCAAAATTTAGATTTGGCTCTCTAATTCTATTAACTTTGCAAAGGGTTGGTAATTTATGGTATGCCCTGGCCCAAACCTACTCCTACATTAACTACGAAACCCTAGGCTTCACCCAGATTACAATCAAAACTGACTGAAAATTCCTTTGTATCTTACTAAACATTCTCTGACTACTTGTAAGCTGAATATAATCAATGTATCTTTGCTTAAAAAACATTGTCCTAAGTGTAGTACTGTACAAAATCTTTTGAATAAAAAGAAATTTAAAAAAAAAAGTGACAACTTGCACTTTGGGGTGGAGGCAGCTTTGGTGGCCTATAATAGGGCTGTGATAGTGGCCTTTGACCTTGTGGTGTCAGTTCATGCACGCCGCTGGTTTCATGCCTCTGGTCACTGATTTGACAGGGAGCTGGAAACCAAGGGCCATAGGGTGGAGCATTGTTGGAGGAGAGCCAGGACCCAGGAGGACAAAGTGGTTCTGATGTCTTAGTACAGTAAGCTTAAGAAGGCTATCACTTGTTTAAAAAAAAAAAAGGCAGCTTTTTCGCCTAGGGAGGTTGCTGCTGGAACAAACTGACTGACACTGCCCCTCTGAACTGTGGATAGGCTTCTGCATCTGGCCTGTCTGAAGCCCTTGAGCACTTTCACTCACAAAATGTGAGGAGTTCGTTTGGTGGTTCTTGGGCAGGGTGCTCTCCGTTAGGATCACTCCAAGTGGGCTGTTAAGTAGAGCATTTGAGTCCGGGATGCATTCAGTGGTCTTGGAGGGAGTTCTGACCAGTGACGATGAAAGACGTGTGTGAGGGGATCTCTGAGCTGTGGCCAACACTTTGTAATCTGGATCCAGGCCTGACATGATTGCTTGTGAGCAGTGCTGGGCATTTGGGCCCAGTGTTTGAGATTGTCCATTGCTGTTTGTCAGAGGGCGGTATTCACTGGCACTGAAAATGCATTGGTTAAACCTCTTCTGAAGAAGCCATCTCTTGACCTGGACATCCTGGTGAATTAACGACTTGTCCCTATCCTTCCCTTTCTGGAAAAGATTTAGAAGTCTCCGGGCATAGCACAGACTGCAGTAGGATGTATTAATTCATGTAGGTAAAACTAACTAAGACATTGAGTCACCTAGATATGTACTCCCTGGAGTATAAAAGGCTTTGTGGTGGTTTTGTTTGGTGTATAAGGCGATGCATAATGAAGACCTTTGGGAATACATGGGGCTGGAATGCAATGAGGCAGTATGGGAGTCTAGGTATCATATCGATTGAGGGGTGAATTTAAGACAAATAGAAGAGGTAATTGGTTAAATCAGAGAGTAGTGACCCTATAAGAGTAGACTGCCTACAGAAGCTGTGGAAAGTATACACTTGATGCATTTAAGCTAGCCCTGGACAGACCTGTATGGGAAGACCAGGATGTTGCATAAAGTTTAAATTTGTAGAGTCCTAATGGTTTATGGCTTCTTGACTCTTATCATTCCTATGTTCTAATTGTTTCCAATGGTAGACCTAGTAGGGGACCACTTGTTCAAACAGAACAAAGCCAGGCACTCTGACAGCTCTGATGGCTCTTAAACTGTCTTCGGCTGATGGAAGGTTCAAAAAGACTCTGCACTGCTGATTTTACATGGAATAAAGTGCAGTAGTGCAGACCAACAAATTAAGCCATCAGATTGATTTGATGGTATGCACTTTGCACTGCTCATTTATATGAAATGACTCCTTTTGTGAACCTTCAGTTACCAGGCTTTGTTCTGTAAGTGAAAGCTTTTTGTTCTTGCTGTTGTGCACTGAGCAGCTTTTTTTTTTTTTAAACAGACCACCAGTTTAAATACTCTTGATCATTTTTTAGTTGTTTAATGATGATATCCAGCAACTGTTTAAAACATCTTGGAGTACAGATGACCAGAAATCTGCTTTGCCTCCCATTGGAGTGGCAAGTAGTTTTCTAGCCCTTGAGACCTTATGATTACATAGAAACATGGCAACATAGAAGTTGACGGCAGATAAGGACCGCAAGGCCCATCCAGTCTGCCCATTTCTTTTTCTACCTTATGAATGTGCTATAGGCCTTTACTCTGTCAATGGCCTATCTATTCATACTCATCTGTATTGCTCCCTTATGCCTGTCTGAAGCCCTGCACTGTATTCATATCCACCACTTCCTGAGGTAGGCCATTCTATGCATGCACCACCCTTTCTGAGAGAACTTTCTTTCATTACCCCAATCGGCCTCCCTCTAATCTCATGCTGTGTCCTGTTGTCCTGCTATTTTTCTTGTATTGAAACATGTTAGACTGCTTCACCTCATTAATGCCCTTAAGGTGTTTGAATGTTTCGATCATATCACCTCTCTCTCCCTCCTTTGCAGTAGGGCATACATATTGAGCTCCATTAATCTGTCCTCGTATGTTTTCTGATGCAGTCCCTGCACCATTTTGGTTGCCCTTCTCTATACTGCCTCTATTTTGTTAATGTCCTTGTGAAGGTGCAGCCTCCAATACTCCAGATGGAGCCTAACTAGTGTCTTGTAAAGAGGGGGATTATTACCCCTTCTTACGATTTAACACCCTTACTAATGCACCCAAACATCCCCTAGCCTAACCTATTGCTTTAGTGGTCTGCTTGGATGATTTCGGGTCATCCCTGATGATGATGCCTAAGTCTTTCTTCCCTTGTGATTGCCAGCAACTCCCCTCCTAACCTATAGGTGGCTTCAGGGTTTCTCTTCCCCATGTGCATGATCTTAAACTTCTTTGTGTTAAACCCCAGTTGTCACTCTTTTGACCATTTTGCCAGTTTATCCAGGTCTCCTCATTCTGCCCACCCCATCTGGATCATCTACTGTTGCAGATCTTGGTGTCATCTGCAAACGGACAAACCTTAACCTCCAGTCCATCTGCAGTGTCACTGAAGATATTGAAGAGGACTGGCCCCAGGACTGAACCCTGAGGTACTTCACTTGTGACTTGCCTCTCTGCTGACTGTATACCGTTTACCACCGCTCTGTTTTCTGCCCGTCAACCAGTTTGCCACCCAGTTGAACTTCTGACCAACCTAGAGTCTACCCAGCGTCTTAATCCATCTTCTGTCGAACAGCATCTAAAGCTTTGCTGAAGTCAAGGTAGGTAATATCAACTGCTCCTCCTTGGTCACCACTCTGGTTACCCAGTCAGAAATCTGAGATTAGTTTGACAGGACCTTCATGCTGTCTTGGATCCTGTGCTTCTATGGATTCCAGGTGTTGCACTGTCCTTTCCTTAAGGAGTGCCTCCATAATCTTGCCCACTACTGAGGTAAGACTGACTGGTCTGTAGTTCCCTGCTACCACTTCTCCAGCCTTCTGGGACCTCTCCTGTGCTCAGACTCACTAAACCATTCTGATAATGGCTCCGCTAGTTCCACGCTTAGCTAATTTAGTATCCTGGGATGTATGCCATTCGATCCCGTTGACTTGTCCACACTGAACTTAGTGAGTTCTTGTAGGACCACTTTCTTTTTGTGAAGAGATTAGTGCACACCTCCCTCCCCCCTGTGTCCATGGTGCTAAGCTGTGGGCCCTGCCCTACCTTCTCCTCAGCAAATACTGAGCAGAGCTATCTATTTAGAATGGATGCTTTTCCTTGGTCATCCTCCTCACACTCCCCCTTATCCCCTTTGATCTTAGCAATACCCCCTCTGGACTTTCTCCTTTCACTAATGTATCTACAGAAAGTTTTGTTGCCTTCTTTTACTGTTCATGCTAGTGTTTCTTTGGTTTGGGCCTTTGCCTGCCTGCCTTTCCTGCTTCCCTTAGGGAAGTTTGGTATGCCTCCCCATCTTCGTCCTGCCGCGTTCCCTTATTTCCTGAAGTCCAGCTTTTTGGCTCTGACCTTTTCTGCTACTGTTTGAGAACCAAAGTGGTTTCCTTCTTTTGCTCTTGCTTTCTCTCAAACACAATGTGATGTTGCTTCAAGTATTGCATCCTTAATGCTTGCTCACTTTGCCTGTACGTACTCATTTGTATTTCTTCTTGCCAGGGCTAGCTTAAGTCTGTTGGCCATCTTATGAAAGTCTGCTCCTCTGAAGTCCCATATTTTTGCCTTGAAATGGGGGGGATTTTAGTTCTAGTGGCCAAATTGAACCATATCATATGATGGTCACTGGCCCTCAGGTGACCTTCTACCTGGAGATCTGTGATCCTTTCCCTTTTAGTACCAGATCTAGGATAGCCCTGTCTCTTGTGGGTTGGTGTCAGTTATTTGAGGCCCTCCCCCTGCAGGGAATCCACTATGTCTAGTTCTGGCAGATGTTCCTGCTGGTATTGACCAGTCCTGTATCTGCCTCCCCTTTAGCTGCCATGTTTTGTATATCTTCTAACAGTAATGTCTGTGTCCTCCCCCGGTCTGGAGGCCTATAGACAACCTCCGTTCATATGGCTGTCCCATTTCTTCCAGGGTAACACACAGTTCTTCTGGCTTCTTATGTGTATTCTGAATTTCTGTAGCTTTGATACTTTGACATAAAGGGCCACTCCACCCCACCCTTTTTGTACCTCTGTCTCTTCTGAACAGTACATAGCTAGGTACTGAAGTCCCAAGTGTGGTTACTGGTGAACCATGTCTTGCTAATGGCTACTATGTCCAGTTTAGCCTCTGTCATTGTTGCCTGCAGGTCTGGGATCTTGTTTCCCAGACTGAGCATTTGTGTACATGATTTTCCATTGGCCAGATTTCGGTGTTAGTAGTTGGGCGAGGTGTGGTGTTTCCCTTGTGCGTCGTATGAGCAGCCGGACCTTTTTCCTTACCTGGTGATGCAAATTAACTACAAATATGCTGAACTCCTGTTTGATCACAAGCTGAGGGGAGGGGTGTTCTTCCTATTCGATGTATGGGGTGCTGTGCCCATCTCCTCATTTGCTAGTTTAAATATTCTGCAAAGATGTCAAACTTCTGCCCAAATGCACTGACTCCCTCCTTAGTCAGATGCAGTCCATCGAATTTAAAGAACTTTCACTCCCAAAACTGTTGCCAGTTACCTACAAATTTATATCCTTTTTCCTGGCACCAGCCATTGAGTCACCTTATTTAGCTCCCCTATCTCCCCTTCTCCGACCTTCTGTCCATCTACCCCCCTCCCTCAGACTGGCAGGATCTCCGAGAAGGAGTTGCCAGATGAAATGGATGATAGTTTGTCACCCAGCCTGGTCAGGTGTTCCTTGGTCTCCACAACTGACTGGTGAGATCGTTAGTCCCTATGTGTACCAGGACATCAATGTTTTCTCTTGCTTCCTGCACAGTTTTAGCAGTGCGGTCAGTCTCTCTAAGGCTGATTGTACCTGGGAGACATCTGACCATTACCCCTGGCTGGAGGTACATATCAACTCCCCGAATCATGGAGTCTCCTATGATCAGAAGTGTGTTGGATATTTTTGCTTTTGTTTTGGTTCCTGTTTTGGGTGAGTTTTGTTCTAGCTCCTGTGCTGCAGTGGCCTGCTCTGCAGTGTCCTTTGCCTCTTTGTTTGATTTCAGAGATGGAGGCAGTTACCTGTTTGTAGTTTTTATATGGTTTGTGGAGGTGATACGTTGGAGAGCATAGAGTGATGGGGCACCTGATGTGCCCCTCCTAACCACCTGCCAACCTCCTGGATCAGCTACCCTCTGAAGGCTAGGTGCTTCTGTTGGATGTTGGGGAAATGGTGGGCGGTTCTTGTATTGTATTATTTCCTCCCAAATATGTGATTTGAGGTGCACAATCTCTGCCCATGCTGCCTGGAGCCGAGCCCTTAGATCTCCAATGGTCCAGTATGTAGGACAGTGTCCTAAATCCTGTATAACTGCCCTTTTGAAAAGTGCCCTGCAGTTAATAATATCCATTCCAGATGAGTTGCTGGGTTTATAACCTGGTCAGTGTTATTAGGAGGAAAATGAAAGCAAAAGTCTGACTTGTTTTTGTATAACTTGATTTAACAAGTTAAATTACTTGTGCCCCTGTAAAGAGGTCACTGTGGATACCCCTCTGATCCTCCCCTTCCTGCTTTGCTATAGGAAATGTCACGGCTGTGCTACCCTATAAAAGGAGTGTAGCATAGCGTGGGGTGGTTGGGGATGGGGTGAGTGGCTGGGCCCTTCCCCTGCCGAGAAAGACGAGGAGGTAAGAGCAGAAACAATCAACCAATGACAAATGCAGTAGCCCGGAAAGCATAGCCTAATGATGGATAAAACTGTAAAACCTGTAAAGCGCCACCTATAATTTCACAGAAGATGAACCCTGTGTGAGGGAATCTAACTTTGCTACAGAGAAAAATAAAGCAGTAACAGAAGGATATACCTTGCAAAAGACTATTTGAATCAGATTACAGCAGATTAAACAGGGGGGACCTCCATCTTATCCTGATTCAGGACAATCCTGCATATTTCCTTAATTCTTGGCCCTTGGTAGACCTTTCTTAATGGACTGAGGACTAACAGGGTACAGTGTCCTCTGCATAGTGCTATTTTTTTTGACTATTCTTCTCCCCCCCCCCCACAATGGGATTCCCTCTACCTGCTGGTTTTAACAAATCATTGTGCCAGAGGCTCCTTGTAAAGCACAAAGAAAAGGGGACAGACCTGCCTCATTTCTCTGTAGTGCAGTGTATGGGGTTAGGTCTCACATTAGTATATGTGCTTGTGGATCACCGTTCTTTTGAAAGCCCAACCTTGCCATTACTTGATAACTAAAAGTCCAGACTACATCAAAACTGATTCTGTGCATCCTAATTTCACTAAGAATGCTGATATTTTATATTTACAGATGTAATCAATGATGTGTAATTGTCTGGTGCTTGATGGGTCTGGACAAAGCTAGTTTGGCCAGTTTGATTCAGGGATATAATCCAGGGTATTAAACGGAGCCGAAAAATTGATTGCCACTAATCAGCTGTACAAATGCATAGCACTCGACACAGAATGGGTAGCAAAGTTTAAATGTGCGTTATTTTATTAATTTTGTCTACTGTGCCATAGACTCACTGGAAGAAAATGGTTAGCAGTCTACTGCTGTACATTTTTGGAAATGGTTAGCATTGCCCACTGTCTTGCGTAGCGTTTTGCTATGCTATAACAGCTATTTAAGACCCTGTAATCCGGGCTAGAATTGCCCAGATCGCTGTAAATGGTTTGTAATCCATATTAAGAATAGATATTGAACAATAAGAGATGCACTGCATAGGGTCACTTTCCCTCCTTCTAGCACCAATATTGTGGGCATAATTCTAAGGTGGAGATGGATGCCCTCCCAAAAAGATCTCGAACACTTTTCCCCATATGGGGGCCAACTGATCTTGAAACTGTTCTAGCAACCTTGATCCAAACCCATTGGTACCAGACTGTGTGTATTTTCTGATTGCAGATCTTTCCTAATCTCTAACTCTGATACAGGTGCCTTCAAAGAATCTCTCTACTGTTGAGAAATTGGAAGTTCCAGCCCAGCCAAATAAGCATGCTGCTCCTTCCTAATTTTGTTATGGGGGCTGTATAGTGCCTTTGTTCGGTTGCAACAGATCCGCTCAATTTTCATTACTGTTTCTCCTGTATTGGTGTGTTGGATCTGGGTAATGCAGGCTCTAGCTGCCTACTTTCACATCTGAAAGTCCTCAACTTTATAGCCTGAGACTTGCCGTTACAGGATTTTTGCGTCAGGATCAATAGGGCATTTCCTGTTTGGCTTGCAGTGTTACCTTTACTTTCCAGAGTTTTGTCTCTGGCCTTATCCCCAGTGTTCTGTAACTAGTTCAGTTCCTCCTCTGAGTGAATTTGTTCCTGGGTCTTTGGTACTTTGGTATTTTTGGACAAAAGAAGGCAATTGCCCATCACGATTGTCCTCCATATAAATGGATCATTTACGGAGTCCCTACCCAAGCATCCATTTATCTAATTTGTTCTTAAATGTTAAGATGTTTGGCGAATTAACCAAGTCCTGTGGTAGTTTATTCCAAATTCTTGGTGTTCTAATGGTAAAGTAGTTAATTCTTTTATTACTCTTTGCTTTCATGATTTCTAACGGTTTATGAAGTCTGGCTGCAGTTTTTCTGGTGGAAAATTTAATGCCGCATATCTGCATCTGTTCCTGGCTACAGAGTATTTTAAATAATTGTAACAAGTCACCTCTGAATCTTCTTTGGGACAGAGTGTGAAGTCCTGTTTTGGTTAATTTAGTGCTATAATCCAAGTTTGTTAAATGTGGGATGAGCTTGGTGGCTCTACGCTGAATATTTTCAATCCTGTTAATATCTGAGGTCAAATAAGGGCTCCAAAAGGAAGAGCCATAGTCCAAAAGTGGCCTAACATGGGATCTGTAGAGGGGCAAAAGACATTGTTCTGATCTAGATACAAATGTTTTGCTAATTCTACAAAGTATGGCATTTGTTTGATTTGCTATCTTGGCGCAGTGGGTAGATGAAGATAATTTGTCGTTAACTAATATTCCTAGGTCTTTCTGTTTTTTAGAAGTTCTGATGATAGTATTATTCAGATATGTTCGAGCTGGATTGTTTTTTCCCCAGGTGTAATACTGCACATTTGGATATGTTAAAATACATCTCGTTAGTATATGCCCATTGTTCTACTAGTGATAGATCAGCTTGTAGTCCATATTCGTTATTGCATTTTATGGCCTTGCCCCCAAGTTCTGTCATCCACAAATTTGACCATTATATTACTGGTAGATATATACATGTCACTTATAAATAGATTGAATAGAGTAGGCCCGAGCACCGATCCCTGGGGCACTCCACTAGTCACCCTTCTCATGCCAGACATTGCATCATTTACCCTGACTCTTTGAGTTCTATCATCCAACCACTGGTTTATCCATAAGACCAGTAGAGATGAAAACCCCGTTTTGCTAAGTTTGTTAATCAGTATCGAGTGGGAAACTGTCAAATGCCTTACTATAGTCCAACAGGATAATGTCCATAGGTATATTGCAATCTAAATTGTAATTAATGTATTCATAAAAAGAAATTAAGTTTGTGGTACATGAAAAACCTTGTTTGAACCCTTGTTGGTACATATTAATATTTAAAATTGACATTTTGTTTTCTAGTTTTTGTTTATTTTTTTCCATTAATTTGCATGATATAGATGTTAAACTGATAGGGTGATAGTTTTCGGTTTTTGAATGAGAACCTTTTTTAAATATAGGTGTGACTATGGCAGAGTGCCAATCCTTGGGTACCACTGATTCAGGTAGAGATTTATTGTAAATTATTTTTAGAGGTTGGATGATAGTATTCCTCGTTTCCATTAAAAACCTTGAAGTAGCACCATCTGGACGTGGTGGTGGGTGGGTGTGGGTGTGTGTGTTTTTATATAAAAAAAAAAAGTGTTTAGTGCAGTCAGGGTACCTTGCTCTGATCATATTTATTTCTATCTCTGAGTATACAATAGTAGATGAGGGAACTGATTTTTGTGCATAAACGGATGAAAAGTTTAATTCAGTTGTGGTGTCAATGTCCAAGGTTGTTTGTGTATTGATGATTAGTGGGTCTGAGCTTGTCTTTTTTTTTTTTTTTTGTTGGCTGCAATTGATATTAATATGCCCTGGAGTAGTGCCTTAAGGGCTTGCCCATCATGAATTGTTTCACTGTAGTACATTTTTAGCCTCCAACCTGTCTCCTCTTGGAGTCCCACAAGAGGGATGTGCTAATTCTCCAGTTTTTTTCCTGCTCAGTATTAAAGGTCCAGCTTCATAACTGCTGCCACCAAACTGCTGTACTGGGGGTGGGGAACTGCATTGTCCAGGTGTCTTAACCTTGTGATGAGACATTAAACCAAGGTCTTGCCTCCTTTGTCTGGTTGGTTGTTCAGGTGGACAGGTATGAGTCTGAAATTAGGCAGCATTGTTGAGCCCTCCTGTCCGCTTAGCCTGGTCAACAGAAATAACAGGTTGATCCAGAAGGATGGACGTTTCACCCATACTGAGACTGCCCTACTCCATACAGGTTTATTGGCTGGGAAGTAATGGAGATATGAGTAAATATAAAATCTTTAGAAGAAACATGTAAAATCTCATGCCTGAGGGCATTTTTGTTTCCATGTATCGCAGAGGCCTGATTCCTTTAACAATTTTTTAAACTTTCCTGGCTATGGCAGAATCTGTTTCTGGGATTATAGATGTTTCAAGTTTGGGATTGAACACCAAGTTCAAATCTTGTCCTAAAAGTGGAACGCACTTCATTTTAGTAACCAGGAGCTTGTCCAGCATTCTGAGTCCTGGGCAAGAGCAGTGCAAACCTTTGCACTCTGCTTTGCCCCTTTTTGAAATCTGGTCCCAGGTGTCTGCCATAGCCCGCAGTGGATCTTTCCAGCTAAGGAGTCTGTCCTGGGTTAAACCTTAGTGAGTGAATTGGGTTAAACCAAGAGTGAATTTTGCAAATCCGCCTTACTGAATTCAGCCAGGGATCCTAGACTGTTCTGGAGGAACATTAAACAAGTTGTTAGTGGTGCACGGAGAACTGAGTCCACTGACATGATACTTGATGGTGCCAGTTGTAATAACTTGGAAACCATTGCCAACTCCTTCAACCATTACTTTACGGATTTGTCTGAGTACACAACGCTGTTCCCAAATATTGGAGGGGGTAGTGGCAACGACCCTCCAACAGACATCTCCCTCCGCCCAACCTTTCGGTTGAGGGCAGTGACTGCTCAAGAGGTACAGAAACTGCTAGAGGGACTCCCCCCCCCTCTAGTGCCGGACTAGATGGCTTAGAACCTAAGCTCCTCAGTCTCGGTGCACCCTGGCTGGCACCACTGGTGGTGCACATAGTCAATCTGTCCCTGGCAACAGGAGTGGTCCCGGACATATGGAAGGTCGTCAGGGTAGTCCCTATCTTAAAACAAGGGAACCCCAAGCTGATGGAGGACTATCGCCCCATATCCATCCTGTCGGCAGTTAGCAAAATTCTGGAGAAAGTTGTTGCAGGGCAACTCTCGGAATACTTGCAGGAGTTATAACCTAATGACTCCAGTACAACATGGCTTCAGGAAGGGGCATGGTACCTCTACAGCCCTAGTCACTGTTGCATCATGGATTAGAGAGGCCATGGACCAGGGTAAACTCTCGGGGGCACTCTTCATCGACCTCTCAAAGGCGTTTGACCTGGTGGACCATGCTATGCTGTTGACTCAACTTAGAGCGATTTGATCTCTCCACTGCTGCTCTTGGCTGGTTCAGCTACCTGTCTGGTAGAATGCAGTGGGTCAAATTCAGCAAGGAGCTTTCGAGTCCCATCTCGGTAGCAAGGGGGGGGGTCCCCCAAGGATCCGTCCTGGGACCACTGCTCTTCATCTTTATTAACAATCTCACCGGAGCCATTGTGCACTGTAAACCATTTCTCTACGCAGACGATCTAGTTATATTCTCTAGATTCCGTGAGGTCGAGCTCATAAATCTACACCTGAGTGTAGACCTAGCTAACATTCAGGCATGAATTCTGAACCACAAGCTTGTTCTTAACCTGAAAAAAAAACCCAGACCATGCTCATGGGGTCCCGGGCCAAGATTAAGGCCAGCCATACACCGTTCTGTGCGACAGGGAAGGGTAACGCCCCGATCCCCATAACGGACAATTTCAAATACCTCGGAGTAACACTGGACCCACAGCTTGACCTCGGCCTGCATATCCAGAGGATATGTAAAACAGCCAACTGTAAACTGGGTCTGGCATACAGGGCTAAAAACAACCTCACACCAGCAGCGCATGTTGCCCTTGCAAGAGGGATGCTTCTCTCCTCTTTATGTTATGGGCTCCTGCTGTTTGCCGGCACCACTAAGGCCCATCTCTCCAAATGGTTGGCCTATAATATCTGCCGCTTCGCCCTGTCAGCCCCCTGGCTCACTCATCACTGTGAGCTTTACAATAGGCTAAACTGGCTCTCTGCCTGCAAAGCACATTGACTTCGTGCTTGGCTGCTTCACAGGCAAGGTCCTCAACACAGGAACCCCCCCGAGGGTGGCTAGCCTGCTGATACATCCTGACTCCTCCTCATATCACCTTGGGTCACAGGGGTCGGTGGCACTCAAGGTGCCTGTGACCAGAACCCAAATGGGTGAAAGGGACTTTGCAGCATGTGCCCCTAAAACTCTCGAACACCTTCCCAACACAGGTTCGTGCTGTTCTCGCGAGGGCAGCCTCACCTCACTATGGAGCCATCTTAAATGGCATCGGCCTGTGGGTGTCAAAACCCCAGTGACACGATAGCACTTGCACCCTACATTACTTCGCCAACGATGTAGCATTCTGTACTTCTCCACAGTTTATGTTCTGCCTCGGTGTAACTACCTATTAGTCTGGTGGTGGGTACCTGAGCCTAACCAAGTGTGTAATCTTATGTTAATCTTATGATGTAAATATGATGTAAACCTGTTCCTAATCATTGTGATTTGTAATCTTATCTTGTAGTCGCATGTTATGTAACCGGCACCTAATTATGTACCATGTTGTCCCAAGTGTCTAAGTATGTTATTTCCGGTACTCTCCCGGGTCGTACCTGAAACTAGGCAATTTGTCTTGTCTAGTGTACTTACCTGGTTAACAAAAGCTAGATAAATAAATAATCTTGAGCAAGAGGATCTGGCAATCCTAGTGTGCACCTTTGTAACCTCAAGGCTGGACTACTGTAATGCTCTAGACCTAGGATTGTCTAGAGGGTTGGTGTGCTGCTTATAGCTGGTGCAGAATGCTGGTGTCTGGTGTATCCTGTAGGGACCATATCTCATCTTCAATGTAATATCCCAGTACTGACACTGTAGTGCAGCATGAGAGGGGTGCTGCACTTCTGAGGTGCTGTCTTTGGATGAGACGTTAAACTGAGGTCCCATCTGCCTGGATTGGTGGCAGTTTAGGTGGATGTTAAAGATCCCGTGGCACTTACCGAAAAGAGTAGAGGAATTTCCCCGGTGTCCTGGCCAAATTTCCTTCATTCACTAAAAAAAATACCACCAACAGCTTAATCTGGTTCAAGGTGAGTTGGCATTCATCTGTATCCCCCTCCCCCGGGTCGTGCCTGAAAATAGGCAGGATTTGTCTAGTGCACTTACCCGGTCAACAAAAACTAAATAAATATCTCATCTTAGCTGTGGCAGCTGCACTGCCTTCCATTCAGGTGGCGCACAACTTTCAAGAGGGCTTTAGCATATAAAGCCCTGCATGAATTGGGCTCTGTCTTGAAGACTGCTTGACCTAGTATAATCGCAGCCACACTCTCCCCTCCAAGGAATTATTGTTGGCAGTCGGGGGATGGATCGCTCTGTCTACCCCTATGGAGTTTTCCCCTCAGTGGAGGCTTTTAAAAGGGGCCCGAAAAGCATTTTGAACAAGCCTTTGGTGTTATTGGGTTTGTAGCCATTTGGAGATTGAGTTCTTTTGTGGCTGTTTGAATTTTTTTAATGCTCACCAAGAAAGGGAAGGAATTGTAAATTATTTGCCCCAAGGGGCTCCAAGAAGGCAAATAGATTACTTAAAAAGACCTCCCTCTAGAATAACTGTGCTGGCTTTTGCTATGTCCAGGGGTGGGGGATCTGACTAGGCCACCGGAAAATTCCCCAACTGAGATGTACAGTGTCATTGGTCATCCACGTGAACAATCGGCAAAACAGGCCAATGGGATCTCAGTTTTACACTTCCTCTGAAAGACTGACACTAATCTGTTCAGAGGCAACATGGATAAGAACATAGGTGGATGGACCAAAAAAATTTGGATGGTGTCAAAATGGGAGATATAGTAGACCAAAGCAGGAAAATGCTTAAAAGAAATTTGAAAGCAGTATGAACTGAAGTTGAAAAATGAAACTATCTGAATAAGCAACGGTCTACCAGGGGAATCGCAAGATGCACAGTCTGAGTGGGATAGGGACTTGGTGGTAACTGTCTCAAAAAATCCGAAGCATGAGTCAGTGTGGTATTAAAGGAAAAACCAAGCATCTGATGTATTAAGAGATTTTTTTTAATCTGATCATGCAAGATTATTATACCACTAGAGAAGCTGGTTTGGAGTATTTCTACCAGTTCTGGCCACTAACCTACAAGGACATAAGAGTAGGGTGGGTACATAGACTGGTCAACTAGCCATGGGGGAGAGAGAGAGGATATAAACTACAAAAGACTGACCGTAATCTCCTTGGCTGCTTTAAAAAAACAAAAAACAAAAAAAGTCTTATTCCAAGTGTTTTAAGGTTTAATTGAGATGGATTTGAAAGGGGTAAACCTACATGCATAGGGGGTGGGCTATAGCAGGCCTGCCTCTATCTGCAATGCCTGTGTGCCTATGGAACTTGAAAGAACCTTCAACATTTCAGGGAAAACCAAAAATTATATCTACTTGAAATTCAACATAATGCAGAGATCGCTTTATTAATGCACTTCCATTATCTGCTACAGAGATGTTTGAGTATCTTGTATCTTATGGTAGTTGTATGTGCCTTTGCTTCTACAAACCCCCACCCACCCCCCCACTGGAGGCAGAATTAGTTATTGGTTACTTTTTTCCCAGCTAAGCACTTGATAAGTCACGGATATGGTGAGGTAGCAAGAGTGTCGAAACACGAGGTTAGTAAAAAAGATGTGGCATGCTTGTGTATTCTAATGGTCTTCTGAAGCTGCAGAGTCAATTGGAGAGCTGATCCCAGAGTTGACTGCAGAGAGGCAAGTCGAGTGATATTCTTTTTATACTTTAAATACTGCATCATGAGTTACTGACTGCTGCCTCCTGCTGACTGTGCAGTCGGGAAACTGTATGTGATCGACTGGTAGCATTGGTGGACAGGGGTACAGCTGATGGAGGGGAAAGTAAGGGAACAGGAAGAGTCGAGACAAAGTGCTGGCAAATGCTACATCAGCTGCTGCATTCAAAGTAACTGGTTCCTCCGACTGATTGCATTTAGAAGGCAGAAGTTCGGTTGGAAAGGTTTTCAGCGAGCGATCCCCTGGAGTACTGGCAGAGGTGTGTGGAGGGCGGACGGTAGAAAAGTAAACACTAATTTTAAATTTGATATGTTGAATATGGATGCTTCCAACAAGTTTGAAGGTAACTGTCTGTAGGCTTTGGAGGATGTGTGAGAAATTAAACATTGAAGCTCTTCAAGATATGAAGAAAAAATGGTGGCCCTTGACATTCTAACATTTTAAAGTTCTATAATCAGCATTTTTCTTTTCTATGCTATGCCCAGATTGTTTGTACTACCTGTGCATTAGATTGATCTAATGCACAGGTAACTGCCGATCAAATGTTAGGATATTCCCTACCCATTCTGTAATAAATGGTAAAATGGGGAGACTGAACATTATGGGGGCCAAGTTATTAGAAACCTAAAAAGCCAAATAAATTTTGGAGAGCAGATTGTCATTTACCAGTGACAATCTACAGATCACCAGTGAGGCATTATCAGGACATATGAATGGAAGGGTTCATGGAAGTGCAACAAGAGTGGTCTGAGAGGTGGAAGACGAGAATAGCAGCGTTGGGGATTCTGGCTGGTTCAGCTGGGAGAAAAGACATGAAAAGAGAGACCTGATGAAACTCGTGACAGACCAGGAGTTCTTCTACAACTGGAAGTATAGCTGGGCTCAACATGCAACGGGACACCTTTTTGAGGTTAGATTGTAGGGCATCAGGACAGACTTGATGGATTTATGGTCCTTTCTGTCATTCATTTTTTTTTCTACAGCAAAATGCCCTGAAGCAGGTTGGGGGAAGGGAGGCACCATAAGATTTGTTCAGGTTCAAGTTGATTATTTCAGAGACTGTATCTGGTAGGCTCAAACTAGGACTAATGTTTACCCCCCACCCTTTCCCTCAGTTTCAGCATTAAGGGATTCAGATTCAGGGATTTATTTAACTCTAAAAATTGATTAGCGTTTTGCTCATAAAAGTGCTAAATCTTTGTGAAAATGCATAGCTCTTGCCTCACTGTGTTTAACACAGCACTTCTAGAAAATCCATATAAATACTTTCTGTACAGTTAGTATAGTCCCAAGAAAAAACTAATCATTATTTAAAACCCTGAGATTAGTGATTTATAGCATCCAAGTTTTATTCTGAATCGGAAGACCAGTGGTGTTTGCTGCCCCATTGTTTGTTGTTGGGTTGGGGGGACTGGGGGGTGGAGTTGCAGGCTGTTATGGCAAACACCTTCAGCATGTGTCCCTAGATTAACCAGCTGTTTGGGCAGAAGGTGATTAAATAGCTGCTGCAACTTATTGGGTGAGGGGAGGCTACAGTAAGCGAGACAAAGAATAGTTTTAAGCAGCATATAGGTTAAATGACTTGTTCAATGTTCAGGAAACTAGACACCCACACTTTATTCTTTGCTTTGCAGGTCAGGTGATAACATTTCAACACAGTTTCAGAAAACCAGCCGGCATTAGTTACAAAGTAACTCCAGAGACCACTGAAAGTGAAGTGAACATCCTGAAATGTTTCCAGGTCAATGGCACTGCAGACAGTCCCATTCTTCCACAGAGCGTCTTCCCCAGCCTAGATGGCTTCAAGGTGAGCCAGTGCTCTTAGTAGTCTTCAGAGACCCATGACCAGTACACATGGCACCAGGAGTGGTTTTATGTGATCTGAACTGGCCAGCATGTTAAAGCAGTCTGCTATTTAGTTTTTGTTTCTTTTTTTATTTGTCTACCACTGACTCCAACATCAGTATACTCATTTCTTTCCACTTCTCTACCCTGAAGCAAAATATGTGGCTTGAAAGGTTTAGAGGCTCCTGTTCTCTTGCCATATCCACCACTATGAAACTGACCATCTTGATGTGGAGTGGAGCTGTGCAGTGCAGAATCAAAGCTGTTGGCTCCACTGTACAACTTGCCTGTGTAAACCTTATTTGTACAAACACACAAAGCCAGCAGAAGGCCGTTTGGTCTACAAAGTCTGCTCGTATTGCAGAGTCCACAGCTTGAGCTAGTGTCCCTGCCTTCCCTCCCCACTTCTCCCATCCTCCCTACCCATGATCATTACTCCCCCCTGTGCCTATCCCAGCCTCTCTTAAAGCTGCCCACTGTCTTCGAGATGATCTCTTCCAGCAGTGCATTCAAACTGTCCACCACCCTCTCTATAAAGAAGTGCTTCCTGACCTCCCTCCTAAACCTCCCACCCTCCAGTTTGACTGTGCCCCCTCATGTTATGGTTGCCACTCAGCTTAGAAACTCTTCTCATCAACCTTATTTATCCCTTTCAAGTACTTGAAGGTCCCAATCATGTCCCCTCTCTCTTGTCTTCCAAGGGAGTACATGTTCGGTGCCCTCAACCTCTCCATATATGCCTTACCCTGCTGACCCACTATAGATAGAAACATAGAATTTGACGGCAGATAAGGACCACTTGGCCCACCCAGTCTGCCCATTTCCCTACCTACTGGATAAGCTGCAGATTGTAGTTAACCAGCAGCCTACTTCTTCCTACCCCCACCCCCTAGAATTGCCTTATGACTGTCCCATGCATGCTTGAATTCATCACTGATTTGGCTCCACAACCTCCTCCGGAAGGCAGTTCCATGCATCCACAACCTCTCTGAAAAATACTTCTTAAATTACCTCTGAGCCCCCCGCCGCCATCTTCAAATTGTGCCTCTTGTTCTTGCACACATCTTTTTTTAAGATGTTACCCTCTTGGACTTGATTCCTTGAGGTACTTAGAAACATAGAAACATAGACTTTGACGGCAGATAAGGACCGCTAGGCATATCTAGTCTGCCTATTTCCCTACCTACAGGATAGGCCGCAGATCCTAGTTAACCAACAGCCTATATCTTCCTGCCCCCCCCCCCCAAGAATTGCCTTATGTCTGTCCCATGCATCCTTGAATTCTGCCACAGTTTCAGACCCCACAACTTCCTCAGGAAGGCTGTTCCATGCATCCACTACCCTCTCTGTGAAATATTTCCTCACATTGCCCCTGAACCGCCTCCTATCTTTAAATTGTGTCCCTTGTTCTTGCAAGTCTCTTTTCTGAAAGATGCTACCCTCTTGGACTTTGTTGATTCCCTTGAGGTGCCGAAAGTTTCTATCATGTCCCCACCTCCCTTCTTTCCTCAAGGGTATACATATTAAGCTCCTTTAGTCTCTCCTCATACAGCTTCTCTGCAGACCCTGCACCATTTTAGTTGCCCTCCTCTGGACTGCCTCTATCCTGTCTATGTCCTTGTGGAGATGGGGTCTCCAGAACTGGACACAGTATTCCAGATGGGGTCTCACCAACTGTCTGTACAGAGGGATAACAACTTCCTGTTTTCTGCTGCTGATGCCTCTCCTATACATCCCAGTATACCCCAGCCCTCCCTACTGCCTTCTCATCATTGCTAACCTTAAGGTCATCTGATATGATTACCCCCAGGTCCCTTTCCTGTTTTGTTGTTACTACCTCCCACCCATTGTTTATTCTTCCCTGGGTTCTTGTTTCCCAGGTGCATTATTTGCACTTTTGCATTGAATCCTAGCTGCCATACGCCTGACCATTTCTCCAACCTTGCCAAGTCCTTTTCATCCTTTCCACGCCTCCTTGTATCAGCCCTGTTGCAGATCTTTGTCATCTGCAAAAGGCATACTTTTCCTTCCAGTCCTCTGCAATGTCACTGATGAAGACATTAAGGACTGGACCCAATACTGAACCCCAGTGGTACCCCACTGGTAACCGCCTTTCTTCAGAGTGGACTCCATTTACAGTTACCTTCTGTGTCCTGTTGTCCAGCCAAAGTTTTACTTTAGGCTACCACCCTGGGACCCACTCCCAGGCTGGTTAATTTGACTAATAATCTTTTTGTGGGACTGTCAAATGCCTTGCTAAAGTCTAGGTAGGCCATGTCCACAGCCCTCCTGGTCTACTACTTTGGTCACCCAGTCAAAGAAATCTATTAGATTCGCCTGACATGACCTTCCGCTAGAACCCATGCTGCCTTGGATCCTGTGCTCCACTGACCTCTAGGTACTCAACCATTCTTTCCTTTAGAAGTGACTCCATCACTTTCCCTACCACAGAGGTCAGACTGACAGGTCTGTAGTTTCCTGCCTCTGTCTTGGTCCCACTTTTGTGAAGGGGAATCACATCCGCCTTCCTCCAGTCCTCTGGTACCACACCATCCTCCCATGATTTATTAAAAAGAGTAGCCAGTGGTTTCACTAGTTCCTTCCTTAATTCTTTTAGAATTCTGGGGTGAATTCCATCAGGACCCATTGCTTTGTCCACCTTCAGTTTTAGGAGTTCTTGCAGAACCCTTTCTTCTGTGAAAGGACTGGGATCGCCCCCATCAAGAGTGCTACTTGAATGTTTCTATCATGCCCCCCTTTCCTCGAGGCTATACATATTAAGCTCCTTCGTCTCTCTTCATATGTCTCGGTGCAGACCCTGCGCCATTTTAGTTGCCCCCTCTGGACAGCTTCCATCCTGTCTATCTTTACGGAGACTGGGTCTCTGGAACTGCAACAGTACTCACATGGGGTCTCACCAGCTGTCTGTACAGAGGGATAATAACTTCCTGTTTTCTACTGGTGATGCCTCTCCTATGCATCCCAGTATCCCCAACCCTCCTTGCTGCCCTCACATTGCTTGCCCACCTTTGGGTCATCTGATATGACTACCCCAGGTCCCTTTCCATTTTTGTTGTTATTATCTCACCCCCCATTGTGTACTCTTCCCCTGGGTTTTTGTTTCCCAGGTGCATTACCTTGCACTTCTTAGCACTGAATCTAAGCTGCCATACATTTGACCATTCCTCTAACCTTGCCAAGTCCCTTCTCATCCTTTCCACCCCACCATGTGCATCAACTCTGTTGCAGATCTTTGTGTCATCTGCAAAGAGACATACTTTTCCTTCCAGTCCTTCTGCAATGTCTCTTATAAAGACATTGAAGAGGACCGGTCCTAATACTGAACCCTGTGGTACCCCACTAGTAACCTCCTTTCTTCTGGAGTGGACCCCATTTACTATTACTCTCTATGTCCTATTCTCCAGCCAATTCTTTACCCAGGCTGTCATCTTGGGACCCACTCCCAGACTGGCTAACTTGTATATTAATCTTTTGTGTGGGACTGTGTCAAATGCCTTGCTAAAGTCTAGGTAGGCCATGTCCACAGCCCCTCCCTGATCTACTACTTTGGTCACCCAGTCAAAGAAATCTCAGATTTGTCTGGCATGACCTTCCTGCTGTGAATCCATGCTGCCTAGGGTCCTGTGCCCCTCTGGCCTCTAGATACTCGACAGTTCTTTCCTTCAGAAGTGATTCCATCATTTTCCCTATCACTGAGGTTAAACTAACAGGTCTGTAGTTTCCTGCTTTTGCCTTGCTCCCACTTTTGTGAAAGGAAATCACATCTGCCCTCCTCCAGTCCTTGGGTACCACCACATCCTCCCATGATTTGTTAAAAAGGGTAGTCAGTGGTGTCACTAGTTCTACACTTAGTTCTTTTAGAATTCTGGGATGAATCCCATCAGGCCTCATTGCTTTGTCCACCTTCAGTTTGAAGAGTTCTTTCAGAACCCTTTCTTCTGTAAATGGGCTGGTATCAACTTCTGTATCCAGAGTGTTTCTACTGTTTGTTTTAGGTACCACCCCTCTTCATTTGTAAATACTGAGCAAAATATTTGTTTAGTATCTCTGCCTTTTCAGTCTCCCTCTGCCCACCCTCCCTCTCCTTTATTAAGCCTCACTATCCCTCCCTTGGTCTTCCTTCGCTCCCTGATGTACCTATAAAAGGTTTTATCCCCCTTCTTAACCGAGTTGGCTATCTTTTCCTCAGTTTGGGCCTTTGCTGTTCTGCCTTCCCAGCCTCCTTTTGTTTTAACTGATACAGTTCTCTGTCCTGCTCCTTCTGCGATTCCTTGTACTTCCTGAATGCTTTCTTTTTCTCTTGAACCTTCACTGCCACTTCCTTTGAGAACCATAGTGGTTTCTTACATCGTTTTGGTTTATTTTTCACACAAAGGCTCGTTACCTCTGTGGCAGTTTTTATTATTCCCCATTGTTCTTCCTGCCCATTTGCTAGTGCATTCCTTAGGCACTCACCCATTTTGGCAGTCAGCCCTCCTAAAGTCCAGTACTTTTGTCTTTGTGTGGCTTGACTCTATTGCTGTGTTTATTGTGAACCATACTGTTCAATGGTCGCTAGTTCCCAGATGGCTACCCACTTCTACATCTGTGATTCTCTCTCCATCTCCATTTGAGAGAATGAAGTCTAATATTGCTCCCTCTCGAGTGGGCTCCAGTACTTGTTGTCTAAGACATGCTCCCTGTAGGGCATCTAGAATAACTCCACTCATCGAAGTGGCAGCTGCAACTGCACTCCAGTTAAAATCTGGCATATTCGGATCACCCATCAGCAATATCTCCCTTTTTTCTGCCATTCTAAGTATACTTTCTATCATTTCCTTGTCCATTTTCTCCCCCTGAGAAGGGGGTCTGTATACAACCCCTGTGCGGATTGTGGTGCCATTGCCTGTCTCCAAATATCTATCATCTTTGTAGCCCTCCTCTGGACCTTCTCCAGCAGATTAATGTCCTTTTTTTGAGTTGTGGGCACCAGTACTGAACTCTATACTTTAGAAGCGGCCTTATCAGTGATCTGTACAAGGGCAGTATAACCTCTCTCCTACTACTGATCCCCCTAGATATGCATCCCAGCATCTTGTTTGCCTTTGCTGCTGATTTCTTGCACTGTGTGAAATGCTTCGGGTCACTAGTGATCATCACTCCCAGGTCCTTCTCGTCCTCTGATGCAGATACTGACTCCACCCAGGCAGTACTCTGTCCTGGGATTCTTGGCTTCAGTTATGCATAACTTTGCATTTCTTGGCATTGAAGCCAAGCTGCCAGATCCTGGACCACCTCCCCATCTTTTCCAGACCTTCCTTTAGGTCCTGTATCCTTTCAGCTGTGTCCACTCTCCTGCAGAGCTTGGTGTTGTCTGCAAAAAGGCACATTTTGCCCTTAAAGCAATCCCCCAGTGTCATTGATGAAGACATTGACACTGGCCCCAACACAGAGCCCTGCGGGACCCCACTGGCTAACTCTCTGGAGCCAGATAACTCTTCCCCCATAACCACCCTCTGGGTTCTGTCCCTCGGCCTGTTTTCCACCCATCTGGCCATCTTTTCTCCAACCCCAAGATCCACCAACTTCCTGATCATCCTTTTGTGGGGCACAGTTGGAGGCATTGCTGAAATTAAGATGGAGGTTGTCTACCACTTGGCCCCTGTCTAGTCTCTTAGTGACACAATCAAAGAAATCGGTCAGATTCGTTTGACATGATCTCCTCTCTTCTCTCCCCCAATGAACCCATGTTGCCTTGCATCTTGGAGACCATGCTCCTCTAGGTATTCCACCAATCTTTCCTTTAGTGTGGTCTCCATGAGCTTGCCCACAGTGGAGGTCAGACTGACTGACTGGTCTGTAATTCCCTGGGTCATACTTAGGACCACTTTTGTGGCGGGGCACTACGTGTGCTGTTCTCCAGTCCTGCGGCACCACGCCTGACTCTAGTGAACTATTAAATGGGTCTGCCAGTGGCCCTGCCAGTTCCTTTAGTACCCTTGGATGTACTCTGTACGGGCCTGGTGATTTGTCCACCTTCAATGCCAGCAGCCCCTCCCTCACTCTATCCTTCTCTATCACATCTGTGTTCCCTTCCCTCCCTCCTGAAGGCACTGGTTCATCCTTCTTCCTGGTGAAGACTGAACAGAAGTAATCATTTAGTATCTGCTTTTCCCCATTATCCTCCATCCACTCTACCCCTTTCTTAAGCCTAACAATTTCTTCCTTGTCCCTTTTCTCACTTATAAAGTGAAAGAAAGCCTTCTCTCCCTTAATTCCTTCAGCTTTCTGCAGCTCCTTCTGTGCCTTTGCTCGCTGGACTTCCTTACTTGCCTCACTAGCCAGCCTTAGGTAATTGTCCCTATCCATCTATTTTGATCTTCCTGAATTTTCTATAGACCAACCTCTTTTCCCTTATTGCCTGTAACGTGTCATGAAAATGCTGTCCTTCCACAGAGGTCTTCCCCAGCTGAGATGGCTTCAGGGTGAGCTGGTGCTTTTGGTAGGCCTCAGACCCATGACTAGTATGCATGACCATGGTTGTGTAACAAACAAAAGCCAGAGGAAGCTGGTGCTGTCAGTGGTGCAAGGCCCGGGGTGCAGCTGTGAGCAGGCAGGCCCAAAATACAGCAACAAGAACAAGGATGTAGCTGCTTTCCTGGTGAAGAACTCTGACCACGGCCAAAGTTGAAGTCCAGATGTATATGCAAAGTGCAGCAGATGGTATACTGTACACAGATGCCGCTAGCTAGTATCCATACACCCCAGTGCTTCGTTCACTTGGAGCTTCGTCGGGACAGGTTACTTGATTGGAATCTCCTTCCCTCTCATGACACGAGCTGCCCATGAGGTATGGTACACCTTTACAAAAACAATGTCTTATGAATGGTAAGTGGAGGGATTCTAATGCACCTGAGCACACCACAAAGTGCAAAAAGCAGTGCTTTGGAAGTATATACAAACTTTTAATTAAACTAATTTCAAATATTACAAAAAATTATTGAAGAGGTATGCAGAATAGTTGTATCCCAAAATTTCTTGGCAAGAGAACATAACTATCCAAATGCCTGTAACCAAATTCATATTAAGGTAACTCAATACATCAGCCTTGGGTAGACAATGGATAGTTTACATATATGGACTGTTGACATGCTTATTGAACCGAGGCAAGTGCTGAGCCTTCGGAGGTGCAGCAGTAACAAAGTGCAGTAAATGGCTAAAAAACAACCCATCAGTTGTGACATAGATGCCAGTGCTGCGATCACCCCATGGAGATCCACAGATAGATGCGAGAGGGATCAGCCTGCAGGACGCTACCTTTGCTGCTTAGCATTAACTTGCCTGCAAGCAGTATGCTACTTGGTCAGTCAGCCTGAAATGGATTCTGTGGTTATTGTGGCTCCTTGGGGCCCTTCTAGAGCCCCTAGACACATGAGCTGCCTGACTCCTGATGATAAAAAAAAAAAAAAAAAAAATAAAAATCCAGGGGGCTGGATGTTGTGAGTAAAATGACTTGTGCTTCTACATCCTTCGACCACAGAACTGCTAACTGAGGCATATGATTAAATATCAGAATAGCCTGTGGAAAACTGTGCTGAGTCTACTATTCAGGCTCTGCCTGAATATCCAACCAAGGCTGATTTGCTTAAAGCTGCTTTAGCTGGTGTAGATCCTGGTAATCTATTATGATCTGCATATGATGCTTCCACCTCTGGCATATGCCTTTGGAGGTTATCCTGGCTTGGTGTGTCTAGGCTTGCCACTGATGTACAAGCCATGCTGACTGCCCCTTTCAGAGGCTTCAGGCTGCTTGTGGGCTAAAAATGCACTGAGCTTCAGATCTCCAGGATGACCTTAAGGTCCCTCAAATCTCTGACCTCTCAGCCCTTCAGGGGGCACAGTAGGGGCTTATGTTGTAAGCACCTGCCTGTGGTGTCCACGCCACCAGCCCAGTGCCTGTAGTGGAGGTCCCGTCCCATGTCCCTCTCCTCACCTTGGTGCCCATACAAAGGCACCCAAAGGTATATGTCCAGTCTGCACCCCCTGCTGCGCCCAGTACCTTCGGACTCCTCACATCTTCCCCCTCCACTGCTACCTCTGGAGGTGAAGGGGGGGGGGCAGGCTCTCCCTTTATCTTCAGAAGTGGAGGGCAAGTACTAGGGATGAGTGGATTCTGGAAAGTGTGGAAAAGGGGCATGCGCTAGAGTTCCTGTGTACACTTTCAGTACAGCCTCCACCTCCTTGCCGTTACTCTCCGGGCCACTTTTCCATTCTGGTAGTGGAGGTACAGTTGCATATTCACAAATTTAGAAACCTGGAATTTGACAGCAAATAATGACCACTTGGCCCACCCAGTCTGCGCATTTATCCCTACCTACAGTATCGCCGCAGACCCTACTTTATCATTGGCTCTTTCTCCTCTTCCCCCCACCTCCCAGCTTCCTCCCCAAGAAAGAAATTAAGGGTTCTATTCCAGATACTTTCTTCTAGTTCCCAAGAGGACAAGGCCAAGCAGAAGGGGTCTAGCACATAATAGTACCAAGGAATGCACGCCCTATTAGGCAAAAGACCTACAGGTTACCAGAGCGGTTCAGAGCTGACTTGGTAAAGGAAATACAAAAAATGAAAGAATTGGGTATCATAGAGGAGTCCTTGGTCATCTCCAATGGTAATTGTAAACAAAAACAAAACAAAAAAAAAAAATGAAGGGGATGTTTGAATCTGCCTTGATTGTAGGAAACTTTAATCAAGTGTCAGAATTTGACAGTTATCCTGCGCCTAGAATAAATGATTTGGTGGACAGACTGGGGAGTGCAAAGTATCAGTACCCTCTATCTCACCAAGGGTTACTGGCAAATCCCTTTAGAGAATCCAGAGGCAAAACTGCATTTGCCACGCCTGTTGGATTCTATTAGTTCACCACCATGCCATTTGGTTTACATGGTGCGCCAGCTACATTCAAACGGTACATGGATGTCCTTTTATCTCACACTGGTTATTGTGCTGCTTACCTGGATAATGTCATGGTGTACAGGCCAGACTGGAAAAGCCACCTGGAACACCTACAAGCAGTTATCCAAGCTAGCAAAAATGCAGGGCAGACTATTAATCGTACTAAATGTGCATTGGGCATGCAGGAAAACCGATATTTGGGCTATGTGTTGGGGAAATGGGGAAGTTGCACCAGAAATTTCTAAAATAGAAGCTGTAGCTAACAGCTCTGTCCCTAAAACAAAGAAACATGTCGGGTCATTTTTTTTAGGGCTAGCTGGTTATCAGAGATTTGTTCCCAACTTTGCTGAGTTAGCTTCCCCCCCCCCCACTAAACTCATAAAGAAACGGTTCCCAAACAATGTGAAATGGACCCCAGAGCATGATGAAGCTTTTGCCATTAAGGCTGCATTATGTTCAGCCTTTTTTTTTTTTTTTTTTTTTTTTTTTTAGAAGCCAAGACTTTGAGAAACCATTTTTGTTACAAACAAATGCATCAGAGGTAGGCCTAGGTGCAGTCTTGAGTCAAAATATAGATGGGACAGAACATCCTATTCTGTACATAAGTAGGAAGTTGCATAGCATGATAAAGGTAGTCAGTCATTGAAAAGGAATGTTCAGCAGCAAAGTGGGCCATGGAGTCCCTTAAGTTTTGTTTTTTAGGAACTGACTTTGTACTTGTAACAGATCACAATCCTCTGTTGGCTTAACCAATGAAAGATAAATTCCAGAATCACACTGTGGTACCCAACATTACAGCCATTTAAATTCCAGTTGATACACAAATCTGGTAGAGAATAGCACTGCTGATTTTCTGTAAAGATATGGATCAGGAACTGAGGGTTCTGAACACTGAAAAACAAATGTACGGGTTTAAACTTTACTGTTTGCTGTACTGTTTTATAGAGAAAAGGATACTGCACATGTGCTTAATTTCTGAAAGTTTGAAGCTAATGCTAGTACAGAATTAATAGAAAGTTTGGGAAACCTGTGATAAAACAGGTTCCCTCTTGGGGGTATGTGGCAAGGTTGAATAGGACCCTGCCCAGTTATGGAGAGTTTGAATGCAGGGATCTCTTCCGTTTCCTTTCCTGTCCGTCTGGTTGCACAACCAGATTTCCTCGTGAGACCTAGGATTTGATCACCCTGACAGTCTCATAATTCTGTGCCTCTCACTGTCTCTGACTTCCCTTGCTGTTTGTCTTTTCCTCCCTTGCATATCTGCTGGTATAAAAGTTTATGCAGGTCATTATGTGGAAATGTAACTGATATTGGGATCCCTTTGTTTAGAAATTATATAGTGTTACTGTTGAAATGTGTAATTATAGTTTGAGATGATTGCAAAAAGCTATTGGGAACTCAGGGGGTTAACTTGAGCAGTTTAAGCCTCTTTTTCAGAAGCTGTGGAGAAGGGGCCTCGGTTCTGGGACATTGTGTTCTTGCTGCACCTGTCTGAAACATACAGAAACATTTTAGAAAAAAACAGGATGCTTGTTAAGGAGGGGAGTTGCAGAGACTTGTAAAAATAGAGCTGCAGCTTCTTGCAAGAGACACAGAGATTGAAGGAAAACTCTGGATCTTCTGTTTATTCTGCCTTTGTAAATGGTTATTCTGAAAAAAAATTTTTTTTTATATTACTGCTAGTACTAATAAACACGTTTTGTGAATTCTACAACTGCTCCTGGTTTTTCCTATGCTTCTGACCTGTGCCTCGGCAACAGCCCCAGCTCAGAAAAATTTTGAGTGGCCCCAACACCTGACTGCTTACTGTTCCAAAGGTATTGCCCAGTGGAGATTTTCTCAAAGGTGTTCTGTTACGGTGAGTAACTGTTCTTTCTTTGGGCATGGATACAGGTCATAATCCACACTCTGGGAGTTTCTTGGAGACTGGCAATCTGTATGAAGCTTTCAGGCTAAGCTCCTCCCATCACCTGGGTGGCATATACTCCAGCTCTGTCCCATGACATCGGCGCTTTCTTTTGCTGGAAGGGATAGTTCTCCTCCTTCGTAGCTCTGCATTGCTGAAGGAATTTGAGTAGTTCATGTGCTTTTTTTAGCAACTCCTCAACTTTCAGTTCATCTTTCACGTCTTCCAGCTCTACTTCATGATGCGATTTTTAAGGAAACTGAGATTCAGATTCTGCACAAGATGCCAGAAGAAAGTCTCTGTCATGGATCTGCATCACATGTGCCTTTACTGCCTCTGCATGCAGAACGACTTTACGGGCTGCAACTTGTGCAGGACCATGCTGTTGTCATCCATCAAGGACCAGAAGGGACGTCTGCTCACTATCGACTGAAAGAGCTGAAGGACTGCAGAAAGGCCTCCGTGACTGCTGGGTTAGCTGCACAGCTAGTGGTCATGGAAGAGGAAGCTGCAGTGACTTCTTTTCTCTCCACTGCTCCAGGCTGGGGCCAGTGTCTTAAGGGTCATCCTCTGATGTGTTTGGCCCTCCAGACCTTTGAGAGTCCATCTCACTGCAGCAAGAAGCGCAGATGTTGCCGTTGCAGCGCATGGTACCAGGAAAGAACACGCTCTTCTGCTCCCTCGACTCTGCAGACTGCTCAAACTTGGTCAAGCTTCCTTCAGCAAAGGTGAGGGCAAGAGCTCCTTGGTACCCATGTTGGGCTTTTTGACCAACTGCTGTCCAGCAGGAGGTAGAGCTTTCTTGAGTCCATTGACAGCTCTCGGAGCAGCTCGATGAGTCTATCTTCCAGACACTGGTGCTCCAGTCCTCACCCAGGAGTACATGGCCCTGTCTGTCGATTTCAGAGTGGCCTGTAATGTTTGTCATGCCTCTGAAGCCTCTTGATCAGTATTGCAAGGCATGCACTTCTACCATGACTCGCAGATACCCATTTTAACAAGGAAGTACAGCCATAGATGCTCCTTAACCTGAAGCAAGATGCATCAACACAACACAAGATGAGTCACTTCTGAGGAGCTCCTGTGGCAGTTAAGGGTGGACATTGCTCGGCTTCTAGAAAGGGGCAATATCCCATATCCCAGATGCCCTGGTCAGTCAGGGATATGTGTTAAGGTACTTCCTCATCCAGACAACAGTTTGGGTGGGGATGGGGGCTGGCACCCCATATTGGATCTGCACAATCTGAACCAGTTCATGCGGAATCACAAGTTCGAGATCACTCTGAATCGGAGCATACTATCTTTGGAGCAAGAGATGTTGTTGCTCTACACTGTGGACCTCCAAGAAGTGTTACTCCCCTTCCCAGTTTCTGTCCCTTTGCTGGTACCTTCAGTTCTGCAGAGGGGATACTTTACCAGTTCCAGGTCATGCTATTCAGTCTTGTCCATGCCCAGGATCTTTACCAAGTGCATAACAGTGGGTGGTGGCATCCTGTGGCACCAGAATGTCTAGGTATAACCCTGTCTGAATGACTGATAGCAGGGTCATCCAAAGAGACAGTCTAGTGGTCCAGAGATGTCTCCTCCAGATGACTTTGGCCTCTTGATCAACCCAGCAGAATCTGAACTGGTCCCTTCGCAGGTGATAGTTCATTTGAGCAGCACTAGACCTCTACAAGCCAAGGCCCACCTCCCTTCAGAGTGGGCATTGGATCTTGCATCCTTTAGCCATTCATTTCACTTTGGGCTCTTGCACCCTGCCCAGGACTTTCTGTGGCTGTTAGGGTATGTGGCATCCTCCACCGGCATAATCCATTGTGCTAGCTATTGCTGACAGATGCACCACCTGCAGTGGGAGTTATCTGTGGTCTTGGCACCTAGGTCACATGAACCAGCCAGTCATAGTGGTCCAGCTGATGTGGGATGCCATCCAGTGATGGCTGGACCCACATCTAGGGGAGGTAATCAGCCCCTCACACTTCTCTGGGGTGAGGAGCACACCTGTGGGACCACAGGGCCCATGGTTCCAGTCGCCTAGTGATTCGTTACCATCATCCTGCTGTAATGCCATACCTGGTTCTGACAGAATTGCTTAATTGGTCAGGGGTCTGATCGTGCAGGTCCAGACAAGCACCACCTTGGCCATAGTCTACCGAACAGGCAGATGAGAACACTCCCCTTTGTCAGGAGGCTCTCCACACTTGGATCCTCTTGCACAGCCTGGGTATGGATCTCTTGGTGATCCATGTTATGGGAGTGAACAGTCAGCTGCTGGAAACTCTCAGCTGGATCAGACATTGTACTAAGTGGTCTGTAAACGAGGAGGTAGTAAACCACCTGTCCTTCCAGTGGGGCACCTCTCTAGTGGACCTGTTTGCCTCCTGGGAGAACAGAAAGCTGAGGCTATTTTGGCGCCTGCCCCCTACAGTACAAGACAGAGTTGCAGGGGGACGCCTTAAAAGCCCTGGACTGCAGGCCTCCTACACCTTCTCTCCCTTCTCCATGGTCCACAGGGTTGTGGGCAGGGCCTGGAATGACAAGGTGCAGAAGATCCTGAAGCCCCAGACTGGCGCAGATGGTTCTGGTACCTGGATCTCCTCAGCCGGCCTCTGACGGTTGCTACTCTGCCCAGACCTGCTAACCAGACAACATGGAATGGTCCTGCTTGCAGACCTTCAGTACCTGCAACTCTTAAGCTGGTTCCTGAGCAGCTAGTGTTCTAGGCTTTGGGTGGACACACCAGTGGAGAAGACTGTCACAATGCAACAAATGTACCAGGGGCCATGGCCTGCACCCATGCAGGGTGCCACCTGGCAGTGACATGCACACAGGTTGCCAGCTGGGGCACTGGTGCCCAGGTAGCCTAATGGATTGGTGGCAGCCTGGCTCAGGCCAGGGACTGACCTGTGGTGCACACCAATGGTGGTACACCATAGGTGCTCACAAGTGAGACCCCACCCCACTAGTGTACCTGGTCATCCTCTGCACACTGCCATTCCTTGCAGTCATCACAATGTTCGTCATATGGAGGGGGCAATACAGGTGACTGTAAGGTGCATATGGAGCTGGTGTATCACATGCATGTGGCATAGCTATCAGACTGTCACCCTGTGCTATCCCCTGTTGCATGTCCAGGTGGCCACTGTCCAGGTGGGGGGAACCCCTGTACTCCAGTCTGACCCTGAACATGGCTATGGGTAATGGCACTGAAACCAGGCCAATGCAGTCCACCCACCCACACACACTGTCCATCACACCTGTCTGATAAGCTGCAGTACGTCCTGTTCACCATTGGGAAGTGGTGGGGCAGCCCTGCACAGCTGGAACTGAGCATGCCCAGGGTAGGCAAATGGCCTGAATATATTCTAGTAATGAGCTGCGCTTGTGGGAGATGAGCTTGGAATGTGCAGTGAGGTCATTTGCATATCCAAGCTGAATATTTAACTTTGCACACCACGCAAGTGGCTTTGCATTGCACATTTCTCCATGATCTGCATGGGGCTCGGGTCACTTGCTGCACCACTCACCTCCCACTGTGTGATTGCGCATCTTGAGGATATTCAGCAGGACATGCACGAGTGCATCTCATGGTACATCTTCTGAATATCCAATTATTTTGGGCTGGCACATTTCAGATGTGTGGCCCAGGCACTTGCATAACTGTGCAGGGGACTTTTGAATATGGGGGTCCTGGACTCTAAGGCAGACTAAGTTTCTGGCTTTGGGCCTACGAATGGAGTTCTCCTACTGTAAGGAGCGCATGGCTAGAGTTTAGGATGAGGCTTGAGAGCTGTTCAGCATGCACTGAAGCTGCTCCTGGCACACAGGCAGCTAAGTGGATGGAAGACCTCCAACAATTTGCCAGTCTCAAGGAAACTGCCAGAGTGCAGATCTTAACTGTATACCGCTCCTACTAAGAGGATAGTTACAGGTGAGTAAACTTGTATTTCTTTTCTCCTCCCCCCTGCTTTTTTTTTTTTCTTTATATAGTGGAAAGTGGCAACAGTGCTTGTGTGTGGCAGACTGGAGCAGTGGAAATATCTTATGAAAATGAGTGCATTGATTAACATGTCTTAGGGTTATTACACCATGTTTTCCCGGGACCCTCCCTTCACCTGTGGGGCCACATCTTACCTTTTGACATGGCCCATCAGGCACACAGGGGATCCACTACAGAAGGGCATGCATTTTCAGGCTTACTGCAGTGGCTGCTGTGGTGGCAGAACTGAGTCAGCTCTGCCTGGCTGGAGTGCAGCAGCACCACCCCAGCCCCTTCACTGCCCCTGAATCCATGTCATCCTCACATCAGTACACTGGGTCAGAGCTGAACTCCCGTCCAGGACCAGTCCCTGAACGTTACTCCAGCAAAGAGCGGGTAACCACTTTAGTATACTGTAATAAGGTTTCGGTGAATAACTATCTTAGCTGCCATCATGCAAAGTTGTTTTGACTTTTGTATTTTCTTGAGTCGTGCCTGAAAATAGGCAGCATATTGTGTTGTGTACCTACCTGATAAAGTAAATACCACTACATGGGCACAACTTGCCATACAAAGAAATGGATTTATATTTTTCTCAAGTGCACCATGTGCTGTCTGGAATAGACTTTGCATGATTGATATGTCATGGGAGATCACTTATGGTCCAATCATGATTTTGCACCATACCCTCATGTTTTGGAACTTAGACATGAAGGGACTATTAAAGAGAACATGGAGACTTAATCAGACAGTATTCAGTGAGACCTGTTTTGAACATTTCAGAAGATTAGAGATGAACAGAGATGAGTAATTATTTTAAAGAAAAATTATATATACAGTATGTGAGGCACTCGTAATTTACTATACGTGGTCTTATTTCACAAAGCCTATAGGGACAAAGGATATAATGGACAATGTAAACAGTTGCAGATGCAAATAAAACATTAACAAACCTACATACATATGCCTTCAGAATCATCAGAGTTGGAAAATTGCCGGCCCAGTGGCGTGGAGGGCTGAGGCATCACTGCCTTATCTCCTGCCATGCTGGTGACCGGTACAAGCGGGTGGCCAGGGAGGGAGAGGATTGAGTGTCCGGAGGACATCCCTCCTCTTCCAGGGAGGGATGGGATTAGAGCCAGTGCTTGCCTGGCCCCTAGCAGTGGGTGGAAGTTGGCACACTGTCTCTACAGAGAATTCGGGCGGAGGCAGAGCAGACTCCCAGCATGCCGCATGCATGGCACAGCCTTTGGCATCATCGCACGATGTACCTCTGCACTTGGACGAGAGAACATGGAGGTCAAAAATGTAAGTCTGCTGGCTCCCTGCAGGCACTGGACCCGGCCAGCTGGCACCTCTAAAGCCAAGAGGTAAGTCGGTGGACACTGGGATGATGGGACTGAGGGGGCAGTGGGAGTGATAAATCAGGAAAGAGTTGGAAAATACTGGCATCTGTGTCGGGGCCACTTGGAAATTTTTGCTGGCTGGGGCCACCCACAATGATCAACATCTTGAGCCTGTAAAATATGGGTGGCCCCATTACTGTTCTCCCCCTCCCCACTGGAGACCACTTGTTAGACCTGCAGAGAAACACTTTCTTCACTTATTTTTCTGATTTCATTGTCTACGTCCCTATATGTCACCATCAAAAGAACTTTTAAGTTTTCTGCCTGCAGTTGCAAGATCTAGGACCGTGCCCATGGAGTTTGCTGTTTGGGCCTGTCCACAACCAGGCCACAGGGAGCCACTGAAAGAAAGCTGTGGAAGCCTACATTGCCATAAAGGCCACAGAAGTCTAAGCTAAGGCCCCATGCTATAGACAAGCTTATTGCACCTGGTCGGTGCCTGGTAGGAAACTCCAGCCATTCAGCGACCACTGTTTTGGTTGGCAAGGACTTCAGAGAACTGTAAAGACAAGTAGTCATCGAAGCTCTTCTCCAGCCATCACCACAAGCAGAGATAAAAATCCTGTTTTGCTGGTGAGGTTGAGATCTTAGAGGGTAAGTCCTCATTATTGTCCGTTCAAGCAGTGGCCATTCCAGCACCTCTTCTCCCAAAAAAAAAAAAAATAATTGAGGCATCAAGGTTGGGGATCTGGCGCTCTGTACCTACTATGGACAGTATGAAGCCTCCAGTCATTGGGTTCTATCCTGTTGACACCAGTTGTCATGGATGCCAGCAACTCCCAGGTTGTACTGGAGTCCTTCACTGAACTACATCTGTTACTATCCCTTTCAGTGGCTAGGACTATTGTCCCATCAACTGGGCCTCCCCTATTGGTATTGTCTTAGTCAATGGAATCTAAAAGCACACGGATTATCCAGCCATCACAGCTTCCATCACTGGCTCTGTCAATTGCCCTCATTCAGTCATGGTGGACTATAATCTCTCTAATATGGAGGATGGGGAGAGTTATGAAGATCCCTATGAAGGGGGTTTACCTCTGTCCTAAGGTTTCCGTTTCTGTATTCCTACCTGCCCGAACAACTTGCTCTTCCCAGGGAGCGCACCTCTGCAAGCCCTTACTCTGTTACTCCTATCTATGGCATGTATACATCGGGAACCTGCCTGTGCGAGAAGGATCTGTTAATCAACTGTCATGGACAACCCCCTGTTCCGTTGATTGCTCGCAATTTCTGTTACTGTATTTTGTTTCTGTTGTAATTGCTTCATGTATCTATGCCATATTGTCTGCTGTGGGGAGCTTTCTGTTAATTCAACTGTTGTAAATGGACATCCACCTGCTGTACCATTGCATGTTCGCAGTTCTTGTCTGTTACTGTATTTGTCTTTGTGCGGCATTGTGTTGCTGCCATTTCTGCTCATTTGTTCCTTTTGTGTATTGTATGTAGTGCTGCATTCCACAGTTTTCAAAATTTCGTTGAAATTCTGCTGAATTTCTACCACAAATGGAATGGTAGAATTCTGCAGTAGAAAATAGTTGCAGAATGACTTTCCATGGAAGAAAATGCTGTTCCACAGATCTCGATATTTTCCGCAGAAATTGTTGTGGAATTTTCCATGGAAAATTGCTCTACGTGGAATACTATTCTGAGGATCACAGTTTGCAGAATTCTGCCAAAGAACCAGCTAAATTCTCGCAGAAATTCCACCAGTGGAATGGCCATTCTGCACAGAATTCCACATTCTGTACAGCACTAATTGTATGCTCTTGTGCCATTATATGGCCCGGGTCATGCCTGAAAACTGTCCCTTGGTATCCGTGCACCTACCGGGTTATCAGACCTACATAAATAAAAGGGCTCTGGTTTATATCCCCAGGCCTTCTCCTGGATATCCTTATTTCAGGCTTTTCTTGGATGAATCCAATGCCTCATGGGCTTTGAGGGTGATGAGGAAGACTCCAGTAAAAAAAAAAAATAATGAAGTTCTTGAAAGTTGCAGCTGCAACATCTGTTGTGACTCCAGTATATCCCACATTAGAGGATGCTACCTTTACTGCCTAGAAAATACCTTGCCTGCTGTGCCTAGAAAGGCTGATTGGGTACCCTGCTCCATCTGTTATGCCTTATTATGCTTCTCAGCCTGAAACTGATTCAGTGGTTACCATGATTGCGCATGATCACTCTAGGGCTCCTAGGCACATGTGTACTTTGCCGCCTGACAAAGAATCCAAGGTGCTGAATGTTATGGACAAAATTTATGCATCTGCATCCTTAGGCCTAAAAATGTTAAATTACTAGGCTTAAATAAATATATTAGAATAACCGGTTATCTCCACTGTTTAGGCTTTGCCTGATAGTTCTGCAAAGGCTGAATTGATTAAAGCTGTTTCAGCTCATTATAGGTATTGGAAAGTATCTGTTGCACTTGGCATACAATGCCTCTGTTACTGCCATGGCTGCTGCCTCCAGCATATGACTTTTGGAGATGTTCCCTGCTGATGTACAGCGGGCTGTGCTGAATGCCTTTTTCATGGGCTCCAAGCTGTTTGGGACAGATTGTTGAAGGTACTTTCTAGGAGCTTGTCATCCATCGGTTAAATCCCTGAACTCTGTCCCTGCCAGTGGTGGTGGTGTAGACTCATTTTGTAGCTCTACAGCCTATGGTGACTGGCCACTGTCAAATCCTCGTGGTCGTGTCCCCTACCTGTTCTGCCCCCCCCCCTGATGCCCATACCAAGGCATCTAAGAATATTGTCAGGGTGGCCCCACCCCAGTACCTTAGGACTCTCCACTCTCCCTCCACTATTGCCTCCAGTAGTACAAGTGGAGAGAAGGATCTTCCTTCATCTGTCCAGATGGAGGAAGATCACTACAGACAAGTGGGTTCTGGAACTAGTGGAAAGGGGGCATGCTCTGAAGTTGCTGTCTGCACCTCCAGTTCATCCTCCACCTTCCCATTATTTATTGAATTTTGGCAACCAAGCAGTTCCACCAGGAGCAGAGGTCCCTTTTTCGGGGACAACCCAGAATTAATTATAGGTAGATATACAAACTGGTAACGTAGAATCTGATGGTACCCAGTCTGCCCACAATGTCTAGTCCTTTACAAGGTATTGGATTAATTGCAGGCAAAAATATTAAGGCAGACATACAAGGCATACCTTTTTATTTTAAGAGGATATGATGTATACAGTACAGTGAATCGGATAACATTACTGTATATATTTTCAGGATTGATGACCCTCGTCTGACACCTCTGTTGCCTCTACCTTTAACTCCTATACTTGTGCCCTTTCTTGTCACTTCTTCCCCCTCCCCTTAACCTTCACCTGCTAATCTTTTTAATCTTTTTCCTTCTGTGCTACCACTGTCGTAGCTGTCTTTGCTTGCTTTTAATTCTAACAAAATTGTTAGCCCTGAAGGCCTTGATTCTTTCACTTCTCTGCCCCAGCCGTTGCTTTGCCAGTTACCCTTCTCTGCAATCTTTTTCCTGTGCAACTGTTCCTGATGCTTGGAAGCTGGCTTCTGTCATTCCTGTCCCTAAAGGTGGGGATCCTTTTTCTCCAGGTAACTGTAGTCTCTTCTCTCTCCTTCCTGATTTGTATTAAAATTTTTATTTTTTTCACTTAAATATGTGCTGTATTTACTTATATATATTTTTTGTAAATGTTACATGTGATGTTCCCTATCCCCTTTCCCCTAGGACATATCTGGAAATGAGCCATTACCAGCTCAGTACGTCTTTCCTGGTGAAACTTTCGAAATAACTGATGACATAGAAATGAAGCAAGAGCTGGTCAGAGCATCATTATCCTCTGTCACTTCTACTTTCTGAGAGAAGTAGATTTCGCTGATTCACAAGAAAGCAATCAAATCTATTCCTTCTGAAGAAGGGAACAGAGGGTTATATTCCAGGCACTTCTGTTCCCAAGTGGACAGGTTGGCGTCCTGTACCGGACCTTGAGACTTAAACCAGTTCATTTAATACATAAAGTGTTGAATGGTGTCTCCAAGCTCTCATCCCCCTGCTACAGAAGGGGGCCTGGCTTCGTTCCCTGAAATGTGAAGGATGTTTACCTTCATGTCGAGATTAAAAATACCATAGGCACTACCCCTGCTTTATGCTAGAGGGCAACCATGATCAGTTCAGCCTATTGCCTTTTGGCTTATCCTCAGCACCACAGGTATTTACCAAGTGCTTTGTGGTTGTGGCAGCAGCCCTTTGAAGGAATGGGCTTGGTCTTCCCATATCGAGATGATTGACTCAAGAAGGGTCCATCCAGGGAAGTGGTTCAGTGCACATTGAGAACAAAATAATTGTTCGAGGAACTGGGTATGTACATCAACATAACAAAATCTGTACTAGTTCCTTGTTGGCACCTCCAGTATGTTGGTGCAGTGCTGGACACCACAGGAGGCAATGTATTCCTACCTGCAGACAGAGTGGAGACCCTTGTTGCCTGGGCCCAACTGGACAGAGTGGAGACCCTTGTTGTGTAGGCCCCAACTTTTACGTGGGAATCATTATATATCCACCTAGTCCTAGACAATGCTTTGTCTTCTGGAACTTGCGGCTGCTACCATAGTGGCCATTCCATTTGCCCACCTCCATATGTGCATACCGAAGTGGATCCTTGGCATGCAATTGGATGAACTGATCAATGAGCTGGAACCAGATGGTCCTCATGTCATCTCTCCATAGTTCTCTAGTATGGTGGATGGATCACCAGCACCAGTTGTAGAGCATCCCAGCCTTCTCCCAGACTCCAGTGTAAAACCTCCCAGCTGATGCCTGTCTGGCTGGGGTGCTCATCTGGCTCCTTTCAGACCCAGGGACCATGGACTGAACTGGATTCAGATCTCCACATCAATGTTCTGGATATGTGGTCTGACCTGCTAGGTCTGCAAGCCTTCAAAGAACACCTCAACCCCTGTACCTTGTTCTAGTGAATCATTCAGTGTTATGTACTACATAAACAAGCAAGGAGGCACTCTTGCCCCCCCTGCGCAGGGAAGGGATGAGTGTGGTACTGGCCTTTTTGTTTTTGGCCTTCAGCTGTCGGCCATGTTTCTCCCAGGTGTCCAAAATGTCTTGGCAGTCAGACTAACCTGGTCCCAATCCCTGTATACCAACTGCTGACATCCATGGAGAATGACATGTTGGAAGATGGGGTCGTCCACTGTTGAACTTTTTTGCAGCCCCATACACACAACTACTGCATTTCTGCTTGCTTGCTCAAAGGCTGAATGTTTTGGTGACACGGTCCATGTTATGGAAAGGGAGGCTCCTGAATTTTCTCTGATCCTCTCATTAAGGGTTCTGCTGAAGCTATGGCAGACTGTGCCACCCTGATATACTTGGAGCCTTTCTAGCCTCACCAGATCTGGTTTCCACTTCTGCTTCACCTAGCAGTGGACTCTCCTGTTCAGCTACTCCTTTGTCCTGGGTCTGTCACAAGACAGGGAATCCTTGGTTATCCGGATCTACGATCTCCATCTGCATGCTTCTGAAGACCTAACCATCGCCAGTTTTTGGGGTACCCTGCAGGTAGCAGTCTTGCTTGTGGCTAGAAAACCTTCCACAAGGCACATCTGTTCTTTAAAATGGAAGCATGTTTCCATATGTTGTGCTTGCCATTGGGACCCATTTACATGGCCAGTCAATACTGTACTGGCCTCCCTCCTGTCTGTCTTACTCCGGTCTCCAGTACTGCGCCATTAAGGTGTACTTGGCTGCTGTTTCTGCTTTCCATGCCCCTAATGAAGGGTGCATGGTGACATAGCTGGAAGTGTCCTATACATTCCTAAAGGGTATTTGCTCGTGTCCCCAGATTGATAAACTGGTTCCACCATAGGGACTTTATTTCGTACTTAAGTTAACTGGCTCCATTGGAGCCTGCTGCAACTTGAGATGCATTTCTTTTCATGGATGATGTTTTATTTGGTCACCATGACTTCTGTTCACTGAATTTCCACACTTTAGTCTCTAGTGCATGAGCCTCCTTACCTGATTATTTATTTATTTATTTATTTATTTATTTATTTTACAAGGACAGTGTGCCTTTGTGAACTTGTCCTTGCTTTCTTCCAAAAGTGGTCTCTGATTTCTCTTTAAATCGGACTATAAGCCTTCCAGTGTATTATCCTGAGCATGCTAACAAGGGTGAGGCATCGATCCATACACTTGATGTACATAACACTGTTTAGCTCTCACACTAAGGACTGCAGAAAGTCCTCTGAGCTGTTTTACATTCACTCCTGGAAATGAGGGCACTCCTAATGGTGCCGGTCCAAATAGTTGGCTTTCTGCATTGAGTTCTATTAGGTATGGTTAAGAAGGGAAGAAAACTTCCTGGTGCATGTGTGGCCACTCTAAATGTGGTATGGCCACTTGTTGCCTGCTTATGTTTCTGCAGCTAACTTGTGTGCTGCTGCCACATGGAGCACTGCATACTTTCACTAAACTACAGCCTAGACATTATCTCCAAGAAATGTGGTGGCTTTAGTGTTACTGTTTCAAGGCCTTTTGTCCTGATTACTTGTCTGGCTCTGCCACTTTCCTTGGGTACCTTGTGAACTGCTTGGAAATCGTACAAAAATGTGACCCAATGGATGAGATCTCAATGCTACAACAGTTACTTATCATAATGGTAGATATTCAAGAGTCTCCTGCTTTGGCCACAGCACACCTGCCTTTCCCTCTTTTTAGTTTCTGAGATTTGCTGGCAGTTTATCCACTCTTGTCTGATGGTGTCCATAATGACTGTCTGTTATTGCTGTGTTCCATGCTCTCCTTGTGTTCCTTGTGCTGGTTTTGATCTCCTGACTCCTCTCATTAACAGGCCCTCAGTCGCCTTTCTTGGGGAACTGAGGCGTAATAGGGCCACCCACATTTTTATAGGTGCCAGTGCTGAAAGTCATCATGGGTGGTCCTAAGCTAGCAAATGTTTGACTGGTGCTGATGCAGACAGCGTAATGTTCCAATGGTGTTGCCCAGTGGGGGGCATTCTCTCAAATCTGCTGTGGTGGTAAGTAATTATACCGTAATGCCTCAGGAGGACCTCTGCCAGAGTGAGGGGAAATGGCAGGTGGGGCTGGAAGATTGCCAGAGAACTGAGCAGATGGTCCCAGGAAACTAGAAGTTGGAGGGGGATCTTGGCCCACTCACTAAAGCAGTGTGGCTGAGACCCACAACCTGCAAACTGGCTTGGTCTACTTGATGGGCTACAGTTGAAATGCACATTGTACTGCTAAATGAAAGTCCACAAATGATGGCCTTTTTTGTTTTAATAGCTCATAAAAGAAGAATTCTACAAGGGATACTTCTGTTCAGTGTGGCAGTATGTCACCAGCGAGGGAAAGAAGATAAACACCTACACGTTGTGGGTAGCCAACTCTACTGGCGGGCCAGTTCCCGTGCACTACGAGATGAAGGGCTTCAACTCTCTGCTGGGCTCTCACTACGACAAGTATGAAATTGACTATACAGATTACAGACAAAAGGTAGACCCAGATGTCTTCAATCTACCAGCAGGTGACTTCTTAGATCTTGCCTATGTACTGAAGTTTTTGTGGGGGTGAGTGCATTCTCAGGCCACATCTGTTCATTTATTTACCCAGGATGGGGAGGGGCCTCTGATTTTACAATTTTTTTTTCATTGTTGGTTTGGACTGAAGCTCTGCTTGCATGTCAGTGTCTGGGTCATAGTATGTAACTTGGGCCATCCTTTTCTCACTGGCATATGGGTTTTCAGTATCTTGCATTCTTGTGACCTGTTGCAGCAGGCTTGTCTGGATGCACAAGCTGTTGCCTGGTGCCACACCCTCTACTGGGGCACCAGGGCATCTATGCAAGACCTCTGAGTTTTGGTCCAGGACCTTTGTAATTTTTGGAGGTACCACACCCCAAAAAGCAAGTATGCCGAGAGCCATGTAAATGGCTTTGATGGGGTTTGAACTTGAACCTCTGATTTGCAAGGTGTTTGTACTTTAACCGTTGGATGTACGTTGTCTGTAGAGTTTGGAGATCAATATTCTGCAGTCAGTGGTGTTTGAATATATATCAAACCAGATGCATGAAAAACAGAAGCCAGTGAAGTTTTGTGGTTGGAGCAACATGGCTGTGAACCAGGACATCAGTTTGACTCTGCAAAATTAGAAGCATTTTATGATTCCCCTCAAGTTTGTGAGTGGTGGTTTCTGGTGACGTACAGTAGCAATAACAAACTTGAACTGAATTAAAGGAGTTTTTAGTCACTTAAGGAAAACATCAAAAACCTAATACTACTCTGCTTATAATCGATGTTTTTTTTACTTTTAAATTTATTCTTTAGTACTGAGTTTGTTCCCATGGAAATGGGATACTTATCCCTTCTGCTGACCTGCTCATGCTGTTCCTTTGCTCAAATCGCAATCCTCTGACTTTAGAATCTCATGTCCTGGGTCTGTCTGAAAGATGGCTTAAGCCATACCTCAGTGATGCCTCCTACCAACTCCTCATTGCTTGTGCCTTGACAGGCCTGGCAGAAAGAGGTGGTGGCATTGCATTATATGTGCAGGACCATATTTGTGCCATCACTATTTGCTTGCTCCACCCCCTCGGTCAGTGAATGGCTTGTTGCTGAAATTGTCCTGGGTGCATTGAAAATACAGGTTACTCACCTGTAACAGGAGCTCTAGGAATGGTATATGTTGCTCATCCACACTGTCTGGCAGGTTCCTTGCTGCTTTAAATCTTGCCGGAAGGTCAAGCTGGCTCCACCCACCCACCCGGGTGGTAAAACTCTCGGCTCTGCCCCATGACGCCAGATCTAGCCCACTAGAAGCCAGGTTGTGCGTCGAAGCCGGGGAGGTTGGATGGGTCGTGTGGATGAACAACATATACCATTCCTACAACTCCTGTTACAGGTGAGTAACCTGTATTTCTAGGGACATGGATATGTTCATCCACACTGTCTGGCAGACTCCTAGCAGTTCTCCGGGAGGAGGGAGGCAAGGCGCACACCCCCTACTTGGGGAAATAAAGACTGGAGAACCAAGGCCTCAAAACCAGCATCCCGGTGTGACTCATGGTCGATGTGGTAGTGGGTGATGGTGTGTGCTGACTTCCAGATAGCAGCCTTGCAGATTTCCTGGATGGGGACGTCCCTGGAAGCAGCCACCGATGCAGCGGTATGGCGGGTAGAATGAGCTCTTATCCCTCTGGGAGGCTCCATGCCTGCCAGCCTATAGCAGACATATATGCAGGAGGTGACCCACCTGCCTATCGTCCGCTTGGCTGCAGGTCTACCAGGTGCAGCTTCAGCATAGGTGACAAACAGCTGGCGAACCTCTCCCCGAACTTCAGCCATCCGCTCCTTGTAATAAGCGAGAGCTCTTCTAGGGTCCAAAGTATGGAGCCTATATTCGGCCTCCGATGTGTGATTGGGGTAGAACACTAGCAGAGTCAACACCTGGTTAAGGTGAAACTCCGACACCACCTCCGGAAGGAATTTCGGGTGGGGGCGCAGGACAACCTTGTCCCTGTGGAAGACCAGATAAGTAGACTCAATGGAAAGCGCCTGGAGCTCTCCCATCCTTCTGGCTGAAGTGATAGCCACCAAGAAGGCGGTCTTCCACGATAGGTGAGAGATGTCACACCTGTGCATCAGTTCGAATGGCCTGCCCATGAGCTTAGCCAATACCAGCAGTAGATCCCACGGAGGTGGAGGTTCTCACACCGGAAGGGATATGTGATCAAGGCCTTTGAAAAAGCACCTGACCACCTCCTCCTGCGCCACCGACTGCTGCCCGGCCCGCGCCCAGTAAGCAGAGATGGCTGCCAGGTGCACCTTAAGGGTCGACGACCGAAGCCCTAGCTGAGAAAGGGACCACAGGTAGTCCAGAATGCTTGCCAAGGAACAGGAGGAAGGGTCCAGGCCCTTGCCCTGACACCAAATGTAGAATCTCTTCCATTTGAAGGTGTAGCATTTTCTGGTCGACTCCTTACAGGATGCCTCAACAACATTGAGGACCTTGTCAGAAAGACCCAAGGCCTGGAACTCTAGCCGCTCAGGAACCAGTACGTCGGGTGCAGGGATTGAAGGTCCGGATGGAATACCTTCCCCTGATTGACTGAGATCAGGTCCGGGCAGGCTGGAAGCCGCCTCGGGAGCCTAGAGCTGAGACTGAGATCTGGATACCAGAACTGACGGGGCCAGTTTGGGGCTACCAGAATCCTCTGCGACTTGTCCTTCCTCGCCTTGAGAAGCACCTTGTGGATCAAGATCAAGGGAAATGGGATGGGGGGGGGAGGCGTAGAAGAGTTCCAGGGTCCATGGCCTCGAAGGCATTCCCCTGCAGCGAGCCCTGCTGAGGAGGGGGGGGGGTGGGCATGAAACAGTCTCAGCTTTGCATTCTCCCTGGAGGCAAACCGGTCCACCTGAGGCATGCCCCAGTGGGAGAAGATATCTTTTACTACCTCTGGCAGGAGAGACCACTCGTGAGACGCAGCCCCTGTCTGGCTTAGTGCATCGGCCAGGGTGTTGGAGGCTCCTGCCACGTGAACGGTGAGGAGATCCACCTCCAGGCTGCGCACGAGTGACCAAATGCAGAGCGCTTCCCTGCACAGAGGCATGGAGCACGTCCCGCCCTGGTGGTTTAGGTAGTATATGGTCGTGGTATTGTCCATCTGGACCTGAACCACTTGACACTGTAGAAACTGAGCAAAGGCGGTGAGGGCTAGACAAACTGCTCAAAGCTTCAGCAGGTTGATATGGCATCGGGACTCCCAAAGGGACCAGAGGCCGTGCACTCTGTGCTTCTCCCAGATGGGCACCCCAACCCATCAGAGAGGCATTGGTCGATAGACAGTCGGCTAGGGGCAGACAAATGGGATGCCCTCCTGCAGATGTGCTGGAACAATCCACCACTGGAGAGCATTCCATATCCCCTGGGTCACTGTCACTAGCTGATCAGCGGATCAAAGTGCTGTGAACACTGGCTGGCCAGTCCCCATTGAAGGGGACGCATGTACCAGCAGGCCCAATGGACCACGCTGGTGCAGGCCACCATGAGTCCCAGGAGGTGCAGGAAGTCCTGGGCAAGGCGCAGTTGCCCAACCTGAAATGACTGGGCAAAGGAGGAAAGAACCTCGGCCCTGTCTGCTGGGAGCCGTGCTCTGGCTCATAGAGTTGAGCTGTGACCCGATGAATTGCATCACCTGCTTTGGCACGAGTTCCGACTTGGCCTTGTTGATGAGGAGGCCAACCTGAGAGCAAACCTAGAGGGCCAGATCTCTGGACCACTCCACCACCGCTCTGGAGGGGGCTGCAATCAGCCAGTCGTCCAGGTAGGGGTACACCCGGACCCTTTGGCGCCGCAGGAATGCTGTCACCACTGCCATGCATTTGGTGAAGACCCTGGGAGCTAGGGAAAAGCCAAAGGGCATGTCCCAGAACACGTAAAGGGATCCCTCCTCTCTGAAGCGAAGGAATCTCTGGTGGAACAGATGGATTGGGACGTGAAAGAATGCGTCTTGAAGGTCCACGGAACAGAACCACGCGCCTCGTTCAAAGGATGGGATTATCTGAGCCAGTGACCATCCTGAAGGTCCGAGAGCTTGGGAACCTGTTCAGGTCAAGAATGGGGTGCCAGCCCCCCGTCCGTTTTGGGACTAGGAAGTACCTGGACACAAACCCCGGGTCTGGAGGAGGATCCACCACCTTCCTGATCACCTCTTTTTCGAGGAGCAGGGCAATATCGGCTCGGTGGGCCGACGGAGGCTGCGGACCCCGTGGGGGCCCCCCCCCCCCAAGGGGCGACTGCTCGGAAGGGTAGGGCCTGCTGGAACTCCAGAGGCAGACCCTTTCCTACCACCTCCAACACCCACCGGTCCGCAATGATAACTGACCAAGCGGAAAGGAAGTGGCAGAGACGTCCCCCCCCCCCCACAGGGGGCACCTGGGGGAGGGAGTGACAAGGCTAGGGGCAACACCCCTCAACCCGTCACTGGGCAGGCTTGGAGGAGGGACCAGCAGAGGGACCTCCTGGGCCTTTACCTCCCTGCTTCCTATTGGAGGAAGCCGCAGGCTTGGGTTTGGGATGCCAAGCGCAAGCCTGCTGGCCCTGGTACTGGTGCTGTTGGGCCGGACGTGCCACAGGCGCAGAAGGGCGAAAGGACTTGTGATGCTGCTGTCAGTGGCCTTTGTCCTTCTGGGCAGAGGTGACTGAGTCCAGAGTGGCATTGGACTTTTTGATCCGCTGGAGGTGACCTTCCACTCCAGGGCCGAAGAGGTCGGTCCCTAGGAAGGGGACATCCGCTAGTTTGTGCTGGGTATCCACCATGAAGGTGGATATCCTCAGCCATGCTCTGCGGCACATGGCCACCATGGCCCCAACCAATCTGGCACAGGAGTCTCCTATGTCCAGAGCCGTTTGGAGCTGCTGCTTAGCCACTGCCCTACCCTGGTCCCGCACCTGCCGGACTATGGTCTGCAGGTCAGCCAGGAGATGAGGGATCACCTCATCCAGGGAGCCCATGAGGACGTGGGAGAAGTGTGCCATCAGCACAGCCAAGCTGGCCTGGCAGAGGCCAAGGGAGGACGCAGCGTACACCTTGTGCCCGGCGTAGTCCAGCTTTTGGACCTCTTGTCGGGGCTTGTCCATGTCCCTAGCAATCCCGGAACACCAAAACTGTCACGACCAACCCTCGGCAGAGGGTGTTCTGAAAACCTGGGCAAAGAGCAGAGACCACATACTTCCTGGCCATCCTGGCTGAAGACGAGGGCAGGAAGAAGTATTTTTCACAGAGGGTTGTGGATGTATGGAACGGCCTTCCAGAGGAGGTTGTGGAGTCAAAAACAGTGGTGGAATTCAAGCATGCATGGGACAGTCATAAGGCAATTCTAGGGGATGGGGGTAGGAAGAAGTAGGCTGCTGGTTAACTAGGACCTGCAGCTTATCCATCAGGTAGGGAAATGGGCAGACTGGGTGGGCCAAGCGGTCCTTATCTGCCGTCAAATTCTATGTTTCTATGCTACCAGAGCTCCAAGGCTGGGCCAACAATGGCTTCAGCCACCAGAAAGGCCTCCTTGGGGGAATCCCCTCGGTCCAGTATCTCCATCAGGGGATACTTGGCCCGTTTTGGATACGGGCTCGAGCTGCATCCCTGTGGACTCCGAGATGAGCCAAAGCAAACCCATGAAGGACGATGGGCTTTCATCCAATGACTGGCCTCCGGAGCACTCCTGGTCAACAGGCCTGGAGAACAGGGAGGAGTCGTCGTCTGACTCGGAGGAGTCCGCGAAGAGCTGCCTGGGGTCTGAGCCACCCTCCACCGGCTGAGGATGGTCGGGAGTGAGGGTGACCGACAACCTGTGGGGCAGGCCTTGACCCGACCAAGAGTCCTTGGTCTGCGCCCCCGATTTCGGTTGTGGAGGCGGAGGTTCCACCACAATCGGTGGGGCAGTGGGTTTTGGCCAAACAACTGGCCCAGGCTTGGGCACCTCAATTACAGCAAGGGGTTGTTTCGGACACTCGAGTGACAGCCACTTGATGGCCAGGGAAGGCGACGGCATCTACTTGTTCCCAGACAGAAGTAACTGCTGCCACATCAGGTCCTCATAGCGTCAACGCAATTTGCACCGTAGCCTCTCCTCTTCCGAGGAGGAAGATGAGGGCGAGCGGCAGTGCTGCTTACCTCGGTGCCGAGACCGCCAATGTCGGCGGGATTGGCTGGACCGAGACAAAGACAGAGATCCTCGGTGTTTCAGAGGACGGGTCTGGGAAGGAGCGGGGGACACCCGAGCCAAGGGAAGAGTGGAAGCCTTAATCAGGGACTGCTGCACCGGTGGCGCAGGCAGATCCCAGAACCGGTGAAGGGTTGTCTGCCTCACCAGTTGACAGCCCGTCTGGGTCGAGAAAAATCTCGACCGTGTCCACAGGAGTCTCGGCCAGCTGGCCTGACGGACGCCGTGAAGCCAGCGGCCTTAGCCACAACCTCGACCGAAGTCGGCTGTCTGGGGAAGGAGACCTCTTCCGCTCCCACGAACGCCGACGATAGGACTTACCCTCGGAGTCCTTCTTTTTGGACCGAGAGGAATATCCCAATGGCCCCTCTCCCTTCGTGGAAAGGGATTGGCAAAGCTCCTTGAAGCTGAATACGAGGTACCCAGAGAGCGGGATAAATGCCGCGACCGAGGAAGAGGATGATGTGGCCTAGGCCGTTCCTCCTCGAGGGCGATCATCTGCTAGAGTTGCTCAGCCGAGCCAGGTGCCGCGATAACTGCCCAATGGGCCTCCTTCGACTTAACTGGCGGGTAGCGCTTCTTGGGGCGCCCAAGCTGTAACCGGGCAGCACGGTCCTCCAGGATGTTGGCTGAAAAGAAACTGCATGACTCACAGGCCTGCGTGCCGTGTTCTAGGCCGAGGCAGTAGACGCACGTGGAGTGCGGGTCCGTCCTGGACATCACCTTCTGTCCACAAGGGCACCACCAAAATCCGGGAGTCTATTTTTTTTTGTCCATCGCAGCTGCGAGGGAGAAAGATGACCAAAGTCTTGAATTTTAAAATGAGTTTCTGGCAAACCGAAGAATTAGGATCCAGTCTATCACGCAGAGTGTTAAGGACGGAACCTGAGCTTCCAAGTGATAAGGAAGATCAGGTGTCATGGGGTGGAGCTGTGAGTTACCACCCGGGTGGGTGGGAGGAGCCAGCTTGGAAGACCTTCCGGCAAGATTTAAAGCAGCAAGGAACCTGCTAGACAGTGTGGATGAACAACATATCCATGTCCCTAGAAAAATTGTATATTGGCTGCTGCCACAATCCTCCCTCAGGAGGTGAACAGGGACTACCAAATTTCCTGGATGGCCTTGCATCTGCCCCCTCCTCCAGGGACACCATCATACTTGGGGATTTCAACCTCAACTGGATAGAATCCCAGTACTGGAATATGCTCCACCTGTTGAGGATGCATCACCTTGAGCAAATCTCCTCCCCTACTAGATACAACCCCCACTCCCCCAACCACTCCACCCTCGACTGGATTGCCACAAACTATGTGAATCTAGTCCTCTAAGCAGGCACTTATCAGTGACCACATCTCTAGGTATATCGCTCTAACCACCAAATCAATACATCCTCCCTGCAGATTGCTATCTTTTAGGAAAGTCGAATCCCAGGAGTCTGCCTTGGCGCTAAGGGATGCCTGGTCCATAAACTGGTCCTCTAACAACTCGGATGTCTCCATGGTGCCGACTCTCTTTATGGAAGCTCTTCGGAACCTTCTGGACAAATACTTCCTTATCACTACCAGGAAGGTTAAAGGTGGTAACACCCATTGGCTATTAAATGAACTTCTGTCCCAAATGACAGTAAAGGACAAAACCTGCAAGGCATCCTTGTCCCCCAGTTACAGAATGCATACAGGTGACTTCGTAACTCCTGCAAGCATGCTGTGAAGTCACTAAAGTGTAAATACTACACCAACCTACAAAACTAGTCTCTTGGCAACTCCTTTAGTTTCTGGGCCTCAATTAACACCCTCTCAACCTCAAAACAAATAGCACCTACCTCCTCTCCAGTCCCATTACTAATACAGGCAAGATCACTGATGACCTTCAATAGAATGTTCACTGACCCTACCCCGCCTACACCAGAAAACTCCCTTCATAGCCTCCCTCTACCCAGAAAAAACAGCCATGCTGCCCACAGACATAAAGCCCTGTCTTTTATTTCAGAGCCATTGACCATACTGTCACTGGCAAACTCCTAAAGACCCTACCCGCCAGGAGCAGCTCAGGTAGGTACTGTCTGTATCCCAGCTTTCTGAAATTCCTCTCCCCTGCCCTTGTAAAACCACTGACTCACACATTTAACCTTGCCCTCATCTACTATGCCTGACTCATGGAAGCATGCGCATGTAGTGCCTATTTTCAAATCCGGCAATCCCGCTGCACCAGAAAACTACTGTCCCATCTCCCTCCTCCCACATCCAAGCAAACTATTAGAAAAAATAATTCACCACCTATCCGAGCATCTAGATAAGTACAACTTCCTGAGCCCCCTCCAATATGGCTTCTGCAAACACCATGGCACCTCTTCAGCCTTGGCCCTTTTCTCCAACCATGTCCTTAGAAACATGGACGTGGGTATGGCCACAGGTGCGATGTTTGTTTGTGGACCTATCAAAGGCCTTTGACCTTGTTGACCACCTTCTCCAGTCCACCCTGCTAAACCTAGGCTGCTTGCTTCCCGGATGCCACCGCTCTGTTTATCAGCTACCTTGCTAACAGATCCCAGTCTGTTCTGATGGGCAGAGATACTGTAGCTCTGCTGCGTTACCCGTCCATACTGGTGTGCCCCAGGGCTCCATGCTGGGGCCTCTGTCATTCTCACTGCTCATAAATGATCTTCCTGCAGAAAGCAATCTGTAATGCACTCCTGTATGCTGATGACCTTGTCCTCGACCATAGCACCAGGTCTCTTGAATCTATATCTTCTACACTCACTACAAACTATAGATTAGCTCAACATTGGTTCTTCTCCAAAAAAACTCTTGTAAATGAGAAAAAAATGAAGGCCATGATCTTTGGCTCAAAGCTATACCTTGCAAAGGCCACCAAATCAAAAACCTCATTGCAGTCACCCCTGCAGGCCATCCTCTTGACACTGTATCCTCCTTCAAATACCTAGGAGTGACTCTTGATCCCTCCCTTACCTACAGTGACCACATTTCTAACACTATGAGGAGAGTCCACCAGAAGCTGGGGGCAGCCTACTGTTCACCACTTCCTGACCCCAGAGGCTCTTCTTGTAGTTGCCCGGGGAAATCTACTGCCCCTACTTGACTGTTTTTTATACTAAGGTGAGGAAAAAGACAGTAGGCCTGAGGCCCATAATGCTCTTATACTAGACCAACTGATGGTATGCTGGATTATACCCAGAACTGATTAATTTATCCAGACATTGTTTGAAAATCTTGGAGTCGCTCAGAACTACACAGGGTGGGAGCTTGTTGCAAGGCCCAGTAGTATAGAGGAGAAAGAAATATTTCCAATTATTTCATTTTAAAGGGTTTCCTAATTAACTGAAAGGGGTAACCACTGATATTGTATGGAGAGAACTTGAATTGAAGGCCTAACTCCATCATGATATACGGATCATGTACCACATCATCTAAAAATAATAGATCATCTCTCAGATGTCGAGTGGAAAGTGACATAAGGTTCAAGGAATTTAACCTAGATTTATTAGATAAGAATTTAAGACCGGATTTTTTTTTTTTTTGTACACTTTCTTTGTGCCTTTTCAAGGGATCTACAATCAGATTTTTTTAATGGGCAGCATATCTGTGATGCATACTCAAGGTGGGGCCTGACATAAGACCTAAATAAGGGCATGAGCACATTTTGATCTCTGGAACTAATATTACAAAGAATTGACCAGACCACCTTATTAGATGTGCTGATAACAGAATGCAAGTGTTTGGAATATGTAGGGTAGTTTGAAATGGTAATACCTAAATCCTTCTCATCCATGGTGGCACTAAGCAGTAAGCTCCCCAGTGTTCTCTCTGTCCTCCTCACTACTTTCTCATCTAAATATCATATACAACTCTTGTCTGTCACTTAACCCGTCAGGTTCCTCCCTTCATCCACTCACCACTGCTCTTATTAGTCCTTAGGCTGGCGCTCTCTGCAGGCCATTTTGAATATGCTATGGACTGTCTAGTTGACGCCTCTCAAACTCTCAAGACCCCATACTTCTCACAACAGGGCAGCAACTCTGAGTCTCTTCCGTCTCCTCCCCGTCCCCCATGCATCTGCTGTCATGGGAGCAGGCATTCTGTTTCTGCCCCCTACCTCTGGAACAGAGTACCTCCTGCTATCCATATGTTACCCTCTCATCAGACCTTCAGACTGAAGCTAAGAGATTGGCTCATGTCTCTGGCCACCTGTGGCTGCTCCCTTGGAAACAACCTCACCAGAAATCTGCCTTAGGGGCCCAGTGTACAATTTGCCTTACTTTCCAAGTACTGGCTACTACATATACAATTGACCTGTTTCTGACTCCATTGTGAAAATGTTGATTGCAATAGTGTAATCCCTTATGCACTTTTTGTAAACCTTTGACTTGCTGAATAATGTCTTGATTTGCTGTACTTGTATGTCCTAGTTTTCTGCAAGCAGAGAAGTGTTGCTTTATTTAACTTGTTTTTATGTTCTTAATCACCATTTTTAAGATGTTTATCACTGTTTCTGATACCACTGTACTCACTATTATATGTACCTATTGTATTCTAACTTGTACCTATTGTCTGTGCCACTGTATGGCTCGGGTCGCAACTGAAAATGGTCCTTTGGATCAGTTTGCTCACTCAGTTATCAAAAACATAAATAAATCTATGCGGACTTGGTCTATGGTGCCATTTCTTACTCCTCACTCGCAAGACTGGACATAGTTTTCATGCCTGCTGCCATTTGCATTGATGCCTCTACCCATGCCCATCACTGCTCCCTCTGTATTAACCTGTCATTCCATGTTTTCTCATTTTCTTTCTCTCCCCTTTCTTTTTCTTTTCTCTCTCTTTTCTCTCCTCTTTCTCTCTGTATATATCTTTTCTCTTTCTTCTCTCTCTCTCTCTCTCTCTCTCTCTCTCTCTCTCTCTCTCTCTCTCTCTTCCCCACTCCTTATTGATTTAGCTGTAGGGACTACCACAATTTTTCTGTTCCCTCCAAATCTGCTGCTTGGCAAACTGCTTTCTCTCTCCTTCCCTCTGTTTAGACTCGACCCCTGCCCAGCTTTGGCTGTCCTCTTCTGATCTTGGTCAAACATCAGTTCAGAACTCCACTTTGCTCTCGTTCTTGCTCTGGCTAATGTTTCTGGCTACTCCCCAATGTGTGGCTTTTGATATCTTTTCCTGTGGCCTGGCAGCCTGCATTTTTGTCAGTCATGGTTACATCTGTGCTCCCACTCCTACATGTAACTTTTGCAGTACAATTTTTAAGGCTTTACAGCTTTCTGTTGAGTAGTTTGCCTGTACAGTGAACATTTTGATATGTTATCCATGTTTGTTTACGTTTATTGGAGATTCGGAAATACCTTTGAGTCTGAGACTCCTTTACAAAGGTTCCACGTGACAAATTTTACAAATGGAGAAAGACAGGTTACATAGCAGTACATCAGTACATAGTCAGGTACTCAGTAGCGATTATTAGACTAACAGAATTGTTGCGGGAAGTTTAAGAGAAAAGTTTGTGCAGACACAAAACAAATTGCACACATGTGCAGAGCTAGGCTAGGGGAACACGGGTTGTGGCAGGGAGTGAAGTGGAATCAGGCCACAGCAGTGTAAGGTATTTCAGTGGCAATCACAGTGGTTCGAGGACTGTAGGAGGTCTCTAAGAGCAGTTTTGTACGGTCCGAGTCTGCTCTTTTGCAAGTGGGGTGGGTAGACTGTTCATCCAGGAAGGGGCTCTGTACCTGAAGGACCTTTGGTATTGGGAGGTATGGCAGTGGGGGACAGAGGAGTTGCTTACCATAGCTACGAGAGTGCTTGAGTGTCAGGGCTGGTCTTACTAGTGGTGAGTCCTATGGGGCAGAGGCCACCAGGAAGTGAACCTTGGCTCCATGTGCCTTTTCTGGTTACCAGTTCTCAGTAAATCCTTTCCAAAGCAACACTTTCTCAAAGGATTGAGCAGCATAAATTGGTGACTTCTAGGCAACGGGGATCATTTTTCATGCAGATTCACCTAGTAGTGAAAAACAAAGGGAAAGAGGCTGATTCTCAATTTTCTATAGCGCCAAGTATTGTTTACTTGACCCCAGGTCAGTGTTTTGTAGTAAAATGTTGGACCATGGCTTGTTGTTTGTTGCCCAGAATGTAGGAATTGGTGTTGGCATCCCCACACTTGTTGCCCTCTAGGGCTTTGGTGGTGCCTTTCCAGCATGTATACCACATCTCTGCTTTTCCCACGGCAGGGGCAAGAGTACTAGCCACCATCACCCAGCTAGCCATGGTTTTCTTTCACCCTTCCACATCTTGCTGGCACTGCACACAGCTTACTCTGAGGAGCCGAAGTGCCCCCCCGGTTGCTGCAGCACAGCACTGACCTCGACTGGCCAGGAAGCACTGCCTCCAGCAGCCCTCCCCAACCATGGCCATGTGCTTACTTTGAATTCCGGCTGCCCATATGGTAAAGCAATGTTACTACCAGCTGGTAGCTTGAGATTGGTATCTTCTGTCATGATGGGGCATGTTATTGTGGGATAACACCACTTGGAGGGGGGTGATGGTGATGAGTGCCATTATCCCACAGTTGCACATATGCTGGAATGCCTTATTGCAGTTATGCCTTTTTTTTTTTTGAGAATCTCTCAATTAAAGTTCATAAAGTTAAGTTTTTGACCCGAACGTTTGTTGGAGCAACATCTCTGGTCCGTGGCTCTACCCAGTTTTACAACTTGGTGGGGGTACCAGGCTCACTAGGAGATCAAGCGACTTGCTCAGGGTTGGTGTAGTTGGATTCAAACCTGAGATGGCATTTGGGTTTTGTAACCCTGCACATTGTCTAGTATGAATTTTAACAGTTTTGTTTTTGTTCCTCTCCAGGATTAACCTGTGAAGGGTTCCCAGGCCCTGGTGTGGAGCACATGATTTTGGCCAATCCAATGCAAGATTTCGTATTGATTGGGCAGGAGGACAGAGCCCATCGTGTGTTTCACCATTACAAGCAGCATTTTGGGCATAACTATGGAGACGAAACTGAACACGAACTCCGAAAACACACATTTGTTAATAACATGAGGTACTTGAGAACAACAGGACTTGCAAGCCTGTATAGGCCACCCATGCAGGCTGTGGTGCTTCCTTTAGTTCTGTACAGCAGTATGGTGGAACATGCACACCTAGGCATTTTAGACCATTACTTTCTGCAAAACAGACCTTGAACTTCAAAAATGTTGATACAAATTTAGCATTTGCACAACTCTCCTGTTTTTTCTTTTTTTTTTTTTTTTTTTTTTGCGCCACCACGAATAACTTTGTGCCTATAATTCTCTCTGATCTTTAACTTCCACCAGAGAGACAAGGACAGGACCTCAACAATGCAGCACATCCCTAGTGCTGCAGTGCACTGTCAGTAGTTGGTACTGGCCCAAGTTCTTGGTGTGGAGGGATTAGAACTCGCAACCTTCTGATGCATGTGACCTGCCAAGTCACTGATACTGCATTATTACATATACTGATCTTTGCAGATATTTTCTCCACTAGGCCACACCTTTGTAAATATAGTCATCAGTGCTAGGACCATACGTAATCTTTTGCTAGCCAGGGCTGCCCACTGTGATGTTCCATGTGCATATGTATAGAATTGTGGGCAGTCCCATAACTCCTCAGTTTCCCACTGTCTCTGATCTCCATCAGACCTGCTGAAGGAAACTCCATCAACCTAGCCATTGCCATTAATCTTTTATTTTATTTCATTTTTAGTAAAGATGTCATCTGCCTGACTGAAACGTGGCTCACCCCCCAAGGTCAGGGACTCACTCATTGCCTTAACAGGGTTTGAATCTTTCAGACTGGATAGGCTGGGGAAGTGGGGTGGGGGGTTGCCTGATTTATGTGAAGGATAACATGAGGCGTGTTCTGCCAATCTCAGGCAACGCTTGTGATTATGAACTATTAGCAGTTCGGCTCTTGCTAGGAAAGCAGAACAGGATGCTCGCCATTGTCTCTGTACCTACCACTCGCAAAAGCAGACAAGGTGCTAGGTGTTGTCCTCAAGGCCCTATCTAAACTGAAGAGAAACTCTAAGGTTATTGTCACTGGAGCCTTTAATATTAATTGGACTAACAAAGGCACTGACCATCATAAGGATCAAGTTGCAGAGTTGTACCTCACATAAATGATTTGTTCAAACACCAGACTAGGCCGCAAAACGGGAAAGGGCACCCTGCTTGACTGGACCAGCTGCCCCAATAGAATCTGAAATATCCAGGTGTTCCCTGATTGCCTCAGTGACCACTCGTCAGTTGTATGTATGTGGGTTAATAGGGTAAAAAAGGCACCTCCCCCCACTCTGGTTTTTAGCAGAGTCCTGAAGAGGGGTGCCAAATGCAACTTGAAGACAGCTTTGGCCAACATTGACTGACTTCCTCTCAATAGTCAAGACATTGACCAGGTTTTGCAATTCTTTGTGTCCAGTTAATGATATTTGTGATGCCTACACCCCCCTGAGGAAATAGAAAGGTAAGGGATGCTTCCAATGGATGGATTTCCAGGGACTTCCTTGATCTGAAGGAGCAGAACAACTCTGGGAACTCGCTAGAGGCACGGGCAACCAGTCTGACTTCCAAAAGTATCGGGCATGCAGGAACAAGTGTACTGCTCTTGCCAGGCAAGCCAAGGCGGCTTACTACAAGGGGCAGTTGGAACATAACTGGGGCAATGGGAAGCAATTCTGGGATAACATTAAGGAGCTGCTGAGCAGGGAGAATAGAAGGCACCTCTCCATGCTCCACTTAAATGGCACCCCCACTCTAGATCTACACACTTGCTGAAGCCTTCAATGTGGCCTTTCCTGACCTCTGTTCTGTCCTTCCGCCAAGATACCTTGCCCCCCACAACACCCGCCCAAAGCCAAGATAATTTGACCTATATGAATTTTTACTTCAAACGTGTCACAACCAAGGAAGCTAGGACCTACATTACTAAGGTGCAGGGTAAAACCAGACTTGGGTAGTGACCCACTCGACATGAAATTAGTGGAAGTTGCCTTGGACAAGTTGGTGGTTCCCATCACCAAGATCTTTTAACAAGTCTCTCACCCTGGCAAAATTCCCTGCAGCCTGGAAGGTAGCTGTAGTCACCCTTTTCCCAAAAAGTGGGGACCGGTCTTGTACTGCTAACTATAGACCTGTATCTGTCCTCTTCCCCAAAAGGCACTTGAAAGGATTGTGGCTGACCAGGTCACGGAGTACTTTCAGAAGTAGTCTGCTGTGCCCACAGCATGGATTCGGGTCAGTGCCATAGCACAGCTATGACCTTAGTTGAATTTGGACTACATTCACAAGGCCTTGGATAGGGGCAGCCTGGTGAGATCTATCTTCATAGATCTCGCCAAAGCCTGTGATACGGTCAACCATCACATCTTGCTTGACTAGCTTCAGCACCTCTGGCTAGCCTCTGAAGCCATCCTCTGGTTCCAGAATTGCATATCCAGAAGAGCAGAGTGTAAAAATTGGGACTGCTATCTTGTCTAGGGATATAGTACTAGGTGTCCCACAAGGGTCTATACTGGGCCCCCTCCTCTTTAGCCTGTTCATCAACAGGCTTCCAGAGGACTGCAATAGCAAGATTATTCTGTATGCAGATGATGCTGTCATCCTTGGTAGTAGTGCCCAGCTTCAGCACCTACAGGATGATTTGCAGTACTCATTTCGCAGCTTGGAGGACTGGTTCAATTCTCAGAAATTGCTTCCCAATTACAGGAAGACGATGCTGATAACCACTCACCAGCACAAGAGAGCTCTTCTGTCCCTTACTATTACTAACAAGGCTGCTCCACTCAAGCAGGTCAACTCTTTTAAATACTTGGGCGTGATCAGTGATGACACCCTCTCGTATGTGCAGCACATCGATCAGGTCGACAAAACAGTGAACAGCAAGCTTGGAGTTCTCTACAGGCACAGACAGTAGCCAATTCCTGAGGCACTCAGGTTGGCAGTCTCCTCTTCCATCTTGTCTCTTGGCTATGGACTCGTGTATGGGTCTGCATCAGACACTGCTGAAATGAGTAAGCACAGCTCTCAACAAGGCCTGCAGGCAGGCTCTAGGGGCTGAATCTCCTACACACCTGCTCCCTCTGAGTGCACTAACTGGCTCAGTCTTGCCAGCAGAATCAAATACCAAACATGCCTGCTTGGCATGAAGTCTATGCAAGGTAAAGCTCCATCAGCCTTAAAAGAACTGCTTCAGCGAGGTAGATCCAGGTGCTGCACTAGAGGACAGACTCACAGCCCACTTGCTATCCCTTTCAGAAGAACTGTGCTTGGCCAACGGTACTTCACATACAGGGCTCCTTCTTGGCTATACGAGATCCCAGCACACCTCTTGCTCATTAACAGCCTTCCTGTCTTCAAGGTGGAACTAAAACATCATCTTTCTAAGGCTGAGGTATGTAGCTGCAGGTAACCTGTAGCACTAGCACCTGGTAGCTTGGAGTCTACCTGGTCCTGGGATGCAGTCTCCAATTTGTTACCCTACAGCCCAGTAACCCTGAGATTAAACTCCTACGTACTACTACTACTACTACTACTGACCACTACTAACCAGCCTTCTAACTTGAGCCTTCCATAGCCACAGCCTGTCGACAAGCCTTCTGTCTATTGTCCTTAACTCAGCACTCTAAGTCCCTCCCCTGCCACTGACCCTTCCCAAATGTGGTGGCCTCAAAGCACCTGTCCCACTCCCCATGCTTACTCTGTGCACAGTCCTCCTCATATTGCTCTCTAGTATGTTCCTACTAGGTCAGTCCTGCACAGAAAGACACCTCCCGACTTGAATTAATGACAAAGCCTCATCTTGGCTGCATTAACATGCAGGGTGTGAAATCCTATTTCAAACATGAAGTCTTGCTGTATTCTGACATATGCGGTGAGTACCAACCTTCGAACTGCCCGGGAGATGAAGGAGTTAAACTTTCCATGCCAGGCATGGAACGCTGAGCTCAAGCTCGGTTGAGACTGTCTGTTCAAACTCAAACCGTCAGATTCTTTACTCCGCCTCACTGAACAGTCGCTCCAGAAATTTCTCCTCCTGCTCTGTTCATTTTGTCTGTTAAAGTACTGTTTTCTCAGTTTTTGACTGAAATTAAACCGTAACGTGTCGGTTCAGTCTCTGTCTGTGGTATTTGTGAGTACTAGATAGGTGTTATGTTTCTCTTTTCTGTGTGGAACTTGTAAACGGTTCATCGGTTCGGTTTGAACTGATCAAGTTGTTAAAAAAAAAAAAAAAAAAAAAAAAAAATCTTAAATTGTACTTTTAGTGTGGTTACCGGTTCTTATTGGTTCTAAAAAAAAAAAAAAAAAAAAATGATTTTTATTACGTTTTTTCCACGACCCGTGACACGGTTGGGAACGGATAAGAGGGTCTTGCTGACGGATACCCATAAAAGGGTAAGTTTGATAGGACTGGCACTGTGTCTGACAAACCCAAAAGAAAAACCGGCCCACTGGGTTTCAACACTGGGGGTGTCTTTGCCGAGGCTGATTCCCCCACACCACCTGTTTATTGTCTGGGGTTTGACCACCTCAATGCAGACTGCCAGATTTGTAAAAATTTTCCTGCAGCTACCTAGAAAAGAGTTGGTAGGCTCAGGGAAAGAGGAGCCAAAAAGTCCGCTGAACCAGATGGCCAGCCCGGTTCGGTTCAAAACGAACCAGGAGTGCCCTTTGACCATGGCGAGACTTCTTCGGGCAAAAGGAGATCCGACTCTGAGGAGTCGGTTCCAGCAAAAAGGACTAGAAAATCAGCTGGTGTGGGGCCAAAACCTTCCTCTCCAACCGCTGAAGAAATGGCCAAAACGATCAAAACTGTCCAGTCGCTTTCCCCAGTTCCGACCGAACCGGCACAGTAAGGTAGGCGCTCAGTTCGGCCAGTTCCACCGGTTCAAGAGTATGATTTAGAGGAATATTATGAACCGGAGGAGGGGGAAAGAGGAGTATGAGGAGAGTGAATGTGGATTTGAAAGTCTGGATGTGCCCATTGACCCGGACATCTCCCCAGACAGACCTTCAGAAGTATCTCCTCCTAGGCTTTCTGAGTCCCCTTCTCATTTTGTTTTATATAAAAAAAAAAAAAAAAAAGCCAAAACCCTCCAGCTCCCTATGGAGGAAGCTGTGGATGATCAAGAGGAGCCTGACTTTGTAGAAATTGATATCCGAGTCTAGGAGGCTGTCTCTTCCCTTGCATAAATCTTTTGGGAAACACATTTAAAATTCTAAACTCCTAACACTATACCTCCTGTGGATAAGAGGTACACATTGTAAGGCTCTGATATGGAGTTCCTTACACAACAATGCAGCCATGTTGGGGTAGTGCAGGCTGTAGCCTGTGACAAGGCAAATATTCCCTTGGCTTCACACACCCCAGACAATGACTCCAGGAGGATTGATGCCATGGCAAAGAAACAGTACATGGCAGCATCCTTGGGACTCAGGCAGGCTAATTGTATGGCTTATGTGGCTAGATATCAGAAATCCAGATGGGACACTGTCATGGCTTTAGCAAAACAGGTCCCTGGACAGCTTGCCAAGGAGCTGGAGCAGGTGGCTGCTGATGGTATCTAGGCATCCAAGGTGCAATTCCATGCTGCAGTGGACTCAAATGATGTGTCATCAAGAGTCATAGCTACATCTGTGGCACTTCGAAGAATGGCTTGACTCAGATGTACTAGCCTGTCACAGGATACCCAGACTAAGGCCATGGATTTTCCTGTTGTGGGTAATTCTCTGTTTGGGGAGCAGTCAGAGAATTGCATGAAGAAAATGGATGAGTATAGGACCACCTATAGGAGTGCACAGGCCAAGGAAAGGCAGGCCACTTCTCAAAGGCAGCTTCCCAAGGGCAGGGGCAGGCCTTTTCATAGGCCTTTTTACCAGGCCCAGGCCTCCTCTTCTGCTTATGCCCAGAGGGGGTTCTTTAGAGGGAGAGGCAGACTGGGTACAAGCAGGCCTGCTTCCACCCCTCAGCCCAAGACCCCTGCCAAGCAGGCACCCTGATGGGGTTGCCAGGGCCGATTCTCAGCTACCTGTAGGGAGCAGGCTGGCTTACTTTGTCCAGGACTAGGAGTCTCTGACATCGGACAAATGGGTCCTGGAAGTAGTAAGCCAGGGACTGGTTCTCAGCTTCAAAAAGTTTCCGAAGATAAGAACCAAATCCTTTCCACCTGCAAATCCATCAGAGGCACTTGCCTTAGAGGCAGAGGTCTCTTCCCTTCTAGCTCTCAGAGCTGTGGAAAGGGTTCCACCCCTACACCAGGGCAAAGGATTGTATTCCAGGTACTTCCTTACCCCAAAAAAGACAGGAGAATGGCGGCCCATCCTGGATCTCAGATACTTAAACAAGCACCTTTTAAAACCAAAATTCAAAATGGTGCCTCTGGGAATTATTCTACCCTCTCTAAGGCCAGGGGACTGGCTAGTGTCCCTGGACCTCAAGGATGCCTACTTCCATATTCTCATCAGAAGCTCCCATCGAAAGTACCTCGGGTTCAAGCTGCTCTCAGGCCATTACCAGTTCAGAGCAATACCCTTTGGCCTCACCTCTGCTCCAAGGGTATTCACACAATGCCTGGGAGTAGTAGTAGTTGCTTCTCTAAGAAGGCAGAAAATTGCCATCTTCCCTTACCTGGACGACTGGCTCATAGTAGGCCAGTCCCCAGACAGTCAAGTTACACTTACAGATAACTCAGCAACTGCTCACTTCTTTGGGTTTCCTTCTAAATCTTCCAAAGTCCGTTCTAGAGCCTGTCCAGCTCCTCACCTTCATAGGCGCAGAGCTAGACACAGAAGGCCAGAGCCTTCCTTCCCCTGGACAGGGCAAGGACCCTGGTCTCTCTGGCCTCCTCATTCACCTTGCAGGTGTCTCGACCAGCAAGGCATTTTCTTCAGCTCCTGGGGCACATGGCTGCTTCGACAGCAGTAGTGCAGGGAGCAAGATTTCAGATGAGGGACATTTAGTTACATTTGAGAGCCTTTTGGTCTCAAAGGAAGGACCCTCTGACCAATCTGATCCCAGTAACTCAAACCCTGATCCAGGCCCTACAGTGGTGGCAGGATCAGAACAATCTGAGACAAGGGGTTCCCTTTGTCACTTAGTCTCACTCTTTAATCCTTACTACAGATGCCTTCCTCTTGGGGTGGGGGGCTCACATGGCTAACTCACCCCAGAGGTTGTGGTCCCCCAGGAATCTCTGCTGCATATCAATCTGTTGGAACTCAGAGCAGTATTTCTAGCACTTCAAGCTTTTTCCAAACTGCTCAGAACAAAGCTGTACAGGTCAGAACAGACAACACCACCACAATGTGGGTACATCAACAAGCAAGGAGGCACTCTGTCTATGGCCTTGTGCACCAAGCAATGAAGTTGTGGTCTCTGGCTTACTCCCTAACACCTCCTCATGGCAGTTCACCTCCCAGGAAAGGACAATGTCCTGGCAGATGCTCTCAGCAGGATTTCAGGTCATCACGAATGGTCACTGGATCCCTGGTCTTGGAGGTGATATTTTCCAGATGGGGCACCCCGCAGATGGATCTTTTTGCAGCCCCAGACAATCACCAACTTCCCATTTTTTGCTGCAGGTCCCCAGTGTTGGGCTCCACCCCCCTGGATGCCTTAGTTCTCAATTGGGAAGGTAAGTTTCTCTATGCTTTTCCTCCCTTCCCTCTCCTGTTCAAAGTGCTAGTCAAAATCAGATCTCATCCCTGCAAGATGATCCTGATTGCTCAAGACTGGGCCAGACAGCCCTGGTACCAACTCCTACTGTCCTTAGCAGTCCATCTTCCCCGTGTCTTCCCATAAATTACAACTTGGCGGAAGGCTTTTTTTTCTGCTGCCTTGCCAGTTGCAAGAGGAGTCCCCCAAGGATCCATCTTAGGCCCCATCTTGTTTTCTCTGTACATTAATGACTTTGATGCTAACATATCTACGTCCAATCTGCACTTTTTTGCAGATGACACTGTGTTGTATACTTCTGGCTCATTGTTATCTGAAGTCGAGGGAGTGCTTCAAGCGGACTTCGCACAACTTGAGCATAATCTAATAAAGACAAAGCTTCTGCTCAATGCTAAGAAGACTAAAGCGATGATATTCTCCCGCAGTGCTGTCGCAGGCCCCCCCCCCAATACCTTTGCCCAAGACTTCATTGTCACCACGCTAAACGAGCCTCTGGAAGTTGTAACCAAATTTAAATATCTAGGTATCTGGATCGCAATAAATTCTTTCAGTGACCATGTCGAAGATGTCTCTAGAAGGTTAAAAGCAAGGTTAGGTTTCTTCTACAGAAATGGGCCCTTTTCCCCTTGAAACAAGCTTGTACAGGCCACTTTTCTCCCCATGCCTCGACTATGGCTATGTAATCTATTCCTCCACCACTCTTGCAAATCTAAGTAAACTGGACATCCTTATCACCGTGCATTACGGTTCATTACCAACTCCCCTTACCGTTTGCACCACTGACTTGTATGCAGCTGTTGGTTGGACATCCCTTACTACTAGACGCCTGCTCCATGCTGGGCTATGGACTCTTAAACTGCTCCTGCAGAAATTGCCAAGCTATCTCTCTTCCCTTATTAGTATCTCACATAGTACATACTCGTTAAGAAAATCAGACTTTATTATGCTTGACATACCAAGGACGCGGACTTCCTTTGGTAAACGTGCTATTGCATATGCCCTTCCCTCCATTTGGAACCAATTACAAACCGTACTGAAACTAACTAGCGCAGTTTCAATAAACTTCTACAAATCGCTAAGTTCAGCCAAAATAAGACACCTGTAACTGTCATTAAGTCTCTTCCTTCTCCATGTGTGCTATTTATCCACTGGTAAGGTATAATTGATTTGTCATATTAACTGCTTTCCCTTCCCCTTCTACTCCTGGCTTTATCTTTGCTTACGCTCCACTGCTACTCTTATCAAATCACTCCTCCCCCCCCATATCAGTTGTAGACTGTTTGTTCTAGCTGCCAAAATACTGTATATGTATTGCACACACCAGTCATTATGTTTCATTTATCAGTATGCAACCTGTAAGTCACTTCCTGTCTCATATCCATAGTATTACCCGCGTGTCACCCTGTGTGGTACCCTTGTATGTATATCCAGCCTGTATCATGTAACGTGCATTTCATGTATATACTGTTATTACCTATCTGTGTTTGTACTTTAAGTGTTTGTCACAGGACCTCCTTGTGAATGAGCTTGCTCAATGGAGTTTTCCTGCAATAAACTTGAACTGTGCTCAGGGGAGGGTTTGGTACCCGAATCTCAAAGCCTGGCTCTTGAAGAGTTTGCTGATTTACACCTTTCCCAAGGTGTATTGGATATCCTGAAGGCTTCTAGAAAACCTTCCACCAGGGCTACTTATAATTCTAAATGGAAAAGATTTTCCATATGGTGCTCTGGGAAGCATATTTCCCCAGAATCTGCTGATCTGCCCACAGTCCTTGATTATATGGTTCACTTGAATAGCTTGGGGCTGAGACCAGCTACACTGAAAGTGCATCTGGCAGCTGTCTGCTTTTACTTCAGCAGGTAAGCCCTCTTCTCTCTCAGCTCACCCTGTTTTCTCCAAGTTTTTCAAGGGACTGCTTCATGCCAACCCTCCATTCAGGGACCCTGCCCCTGCCTGGGACCTCAATATTTGCATTGCTCAGCTTATGCAACCCCCTTTTGAGCCTTTATCTTCAGCAGAGCTTAAGTACTTGAATTGGAAGACTGTTTCTGGTAGCCATCACTTCTGCCAGACGCATAAGTGAATTACAAGCTTTGTCAGTGGAGCCTGATTTTTATCTCCTTTCATAGAGATAAGGTGGTCCTCAGGACTAACAGGAAGTTCTTGCCTAAGGTGGTTTCAGATTTCCACCTTAATCTGTCTCTTGCAGTGTACTTCACTGACCACTCCTCTGGCAAGAGGAGACTGCACAGTTTAGATGTGAAAAGAGCCCTTAGTTACTACATAGAGCGTACCAAGGGTCACAGGTTTGACTCCCTCCAACTGTTCCTCACTTATAGTGAGGTTGGTAAAGGGAAACCTGCCACTAAAAGATCCATTGCCAGGTGGATAGTCTCTTGTATCCAATTTTGCTGTGAAAAACTGGGTAAGGCTCCTCCCTCAGGCCTGAGGGCTCACTCTACCAGCGATACAGCTGCTTCCCTGGCTGCTGCCAGGAACATCCCTATTCTAGAGATATGTCAAACAGCTATCTGGAAAACAGTTCACACTTTTACCAAGCATTACTCCCTGGACATCCAGGCTAGGAGTGATGCTCGGTTTGGCACAGCTGTGCTTCAGAGCCTATTTCCTAAGTAGGTTCTGTCCCTCCTCCATGGAGGTACTGCTTTGTAGTCTGCATATGTCAGAATATAGCAAGACTTCATGTTTGAAGAAAAAATTACTCACCTTAGTAATGTTGTTTCTTCTAATGGAGTCTTGCTATATTCTGACCTCCCCCACCGCCTGTCCCTCTCAACTTGTTTTTGGGATGTGGGTGGGCAGTGCAGTGTTGGCACTTAGTAGATGCCCACCTTGTTGTTTCACCCCTTCTCTTCTTGGGGTGAGTTGGTGTTATGTTTTTCATTTTTGGGTCTCCTGACTTGAGTCTTTGTTTTGGGACCAAAAAATGTGTTATGTTTGATAGCCAGTTGGCTAGTGTAGGTTTACAGCTTCCACACAGGACCTTAGTGAGTTTAGCTCATAAAGATCTGACAGTTTGAGTTTGAAGAACAGTCTCAACCGAGCTCGAGCTCAGCGTTCCATGCCTGGCATGGAAAGTTTAACTCTCATCTCCAGGGCAGTTCGAAGGTTGGGACTCACTGCATATGTCAGAATATAGCAAGACTCCATTAGAAGAAAAACATTACTAAGGTGAGTAATTTTTTCTTTGAGTCTCTCTCCTCCTGACTTTATATGAAATAACGACAGCGCCTCCCCTGGCTGCTTTACCTCCTGTTAAATTAGTTTCTTAAACCCACAGCACTCACCATGTACTTTGGGCTGTACTAACTACAATATGTACCTCCTATGAGATGGCTTACAGCTGTAAATAGTCAGACCAATTGCTGTTATTTCTTGTATTTTTGTCTCTGTACTTGTGCACCCATACTTCGTCACTACCTTTCTGTGTTGTCCCCCTGTCAAGACATGGAACCCTTGAAAGAGCATTTTACTCAAAGGTTAAATTTTGTCTCTGCATGCTGCTGAAGTCTATTAAACTCTATTTTTGTAAGTGTGGGGATGAAATTTACAAAGACGCACAGTGGTCTGCATGTGCTGTCTGGACCTGTCTCACAATGTGAGGATTTGAGATTTGCTAGTGCTTCAACCAGGCTACAAAGCAAAACTGTAAGGAAGCTCTTAAATCTCTCTCAAACTTTGAAAGCCATAGAAAAGAAACTGGGTCCAAAACTGGTGCCTGCTTTTTGGCAAACAGCGAGGGAGACGGTCAGAAGATCAGGAGAGGGGATGGGCATTATCGTGGCCCTCCTTCTCATCCGGCCACAAGCACATATAGATTGCTTTGCTGGTGAGGTCCTTGTCGCTGTTGAGACATGGTAAATTTGCATCATCACCTGCTCTGGTGGCATTGACTACAGTGCCCCCCACCCATTGTCGATGGGCACCAAGGTTGGAGCTTGGCTGAGGCACTGCCACACCTGCTATGAATGGTAGGGTGCAATTATCGTTGACCACGATCTGTTGACATGCATCATCCCAGCCCTTTTACAGGGTCCTTCAACTCTCTGGCTAGCCTGGCATCCTTCTCGGAAATGATTTGGTTGCATTCTGCCTGGACTACCAATACTGGCAGTTACTCTGCCCTCATTGACTGGTTCTTCTAGCATGCTGCTGATTCCTCCCTCTCTGCCTTCTGTCACCATTGCATGCTGCAGCTCCCATCGATGGATGTCAACGACAAGGTAGAATGTAATCATGACATCATGGGTTTTGGAGAAGAACATTGTACCTCACTCTAATTCTACCCCCACATGCTGCAGTGAAGACTGTCATGTGCATGTATATACCCAAAATAACTCCTCCTGAGGATGCAACTTTCCAAGCCATGATGCAGCAGATGGTCTGCCATGGGCTTAGCTGATGACCTGGGAGCACTAGGGAGGTTGAGTGACTTGCTCAGTCGCAGTATGCCAGTGGAGAGTGCTCAATGTACCAAGCTCATTTGTAGGTTGTTGCTCTAACTTCTCTGCTGTACTGCCAACCTCGGTGGAATGGGGGTGTCCTGTTCTGCCTCCATTGTAATTCCATCTGTATAGCCAACATTAGAGGATGCCACCTTTGCTGCATGGTGCAGACCAAACTTGCTGCCTGCAGTTCCTAGAAAGGATGAGCAGTATCCTGCACCATCTGCTAAGCCTTATTATGCCAACCAGCATGAATGGACTCTAGACATGTCTCGTCATGATAGGACTAGGGCATCTAACACATCAGCACTTTACATCCTGATACAGAATCGAAGAAACTGAATGTGGTGAGCAAACATACTTATGTCTGCCTTATTGGGCCTTAGGATTGCAGACCACCAGGCCCACTTGAATCAGAACAGCCTGTGGAAAGCTGCTCGTACTGCAGCTCAGGCTTTTTTGCCTGATGGCTTTACCAAGAATTGGCTACTTAAAACCCTATCCTCTGAAGTTGGCAAACATTTACTACGCTCAGCCTATATGTCTGCAGCTTCTGCCAGGGCTGCTGCTTTTGGCATTTGTATAAAGAGAGATTCTTGGCTCAGATTTGCAGACTTTGCCAGTGATGTGCAGCAAGCAGTTGGGAGTCCCCTTTTAGAGCAACAGAACTATTTGGTTATGATGAAGAGGCCCTATATGGCCTTTGGACCTCCAAAATGACACTAAGGTCTAAGTCCCTGCTAGGGATCATGGGAGGAGCTCCTTTCATTAGCTTGCTGCTATTGGTAGCTGTGCCTAACATTAGCAAGGTTGTAGTAAGGGAAGTGGCCTCCTGCAGTCCCTACCCGGTGCCCATACAAAAGCACCCAAAGCATTCCATAGAAGTGGCACTGCCCCCCACTGGTTCTGCCTGACCCTCTTTGACTTCACTCCCATCTCCACTATTACTTCCAGGGTGGTTGGGCGGAGGGGGGTGGCAGAATCTTCCTGCATCTGAAACAGTGGTAGATGACTACAAATGAGTGGGTTCTGGGAATAACTGTAGGGGGGCATGCTGTGGAGCTGTCCAGATCGTCCTCCACCTCCTTATATTCTGGGCCATTTGTCACTTAAGGAAGTTCGGTCATTATTCAAAAAAAAACACACTATAGAACTGGTTCCAAAATGGACAGGGGATATGCATCCAGTGTTGGATCTCAACTTGTACATCAGAATACAGAAAGTTTTAAATGGTATCCCTGTAAGTTCTGATATACCTTTTTGCTAACAAGGGACTGGCCTTTTTTTTTTTTTTTTCCAATCTGGACATGAAGGATGTATACCTTCATGTCAGGATCGGGAAATCCACAGGCTATACGTCAGCTTTGTGCTGAAGGGAGAACACTACCATTTCAGAGCATCATCCTTTGGTGTATCTTCTGCCCTGCCTTTTACCAAATTCTTGGCAGTAGTGGCAGCAGCCCTTCACTGGGAAGTCCTGTTTCCCTGTCTGGACGACTGGCTTCTGAAGGCCATCTCCAGGGAAGTTTGATTACCTACCCAGTCTCTAACATGGCAGTTGTTCGAAGACTTGGTCACAGTGAATGAGCCAAAGACTGCAGTACAAAGGGCAGCCTTGGACACAGGAGTGATGTGGTCTTCTGCCACAGGGCAGACAGTCTGCCCAGGTGCAGTTGATATACAGGAGCCATTGCATCGCTGCACGAAAAATGTCTCCTGGGTCTCGTGGCAATGGCCATAGTGACTGCCCCCCGACATGCCTTCATACGAGAACCCTCAGTGAGCACTCAGTCCAGTTGGATTAGTTGACCGATGAGCTGGGCCAAATGGTTTTCATCACATCTCTACAGAGTATTGCTGTGGTGGATGGATTGTGGTCACTTGTTGAAAGGCGTTCAATTCCTTGTACAAATCTTCACCCTGTATGCCTTTGGCTCCAGTTGGGAGGAGGGGGGGAGCTCATCTTGGCTTTTACCAGATGCAGGAGTCCTAGACCAAAATGGAGGTCGAGCTGCATATAAATGGCATGGAAATGAGGGCTGTTCTGTTAAGCCTTCAGGCATTTCAGATTAATCTCTGCCCCAGCCCATTGTTAATCCAGATGAACACCAGTGTGATGCATTACATCAGTAAACAAGGGGACACTCTCTCTCCTTTCCTTTTATGCAGGGAAGTAATGAAAATATGGTCCTAGGCTTTGTCCCACAGCCTAGTACAGCTATAGACTGCATCTCCCAGGTCTCCAAAACAACTTGGCAGAGAGGCTAACCAAGTCACAGTCCAGGATTCACAAATGGGAACTGCTGACCTCTGCGATCCTCTTCACAAGATGGGGTCATCCAGAGTTGGACCTTACATCCCCACACAGTGCAGAACTGCTGAGTCTTCTGCTTGTTTGCTCCAAGGCCTGGAGGTTGTTTTGGTGAGATGTGTTGCTCTCTTGGTAAGGGAAATTTTCCACCGATTTACACCAATACAGAGGCTTCTAATCGAGCTGTGAATGGTGTGCCCCTCATGTTCGTCGTTCTGTTATGGCCTTGCAAGTTTCCACTTCTGCAGCAGATGGCAGTGGCGCCTCCTGTCTTTCTACTTCCATGTAGGGGTCCATCACTGGACAAACAGTCCCTGATCTATCTGGATCTGAAGTCCCTAAATCTGCATGCATGGCTTCTGGAAACCTAGCCATTGCATGGTTTGGTCATCCCATAAGGTTGTGCGTACCACTTGTGGCTAGAAAGCCTTCTACCAGACATGCTTATTCCTTGAAGTGGAAGCGGTTCACTATGTGAGCTGCTTACAGGAACTGGGACCCATTTACATGTCCTGTAAAAGCTGTGCTGGACTATTTACATTCTGTAGTGCTCCATGTTGTCAGTGGGGAGTTTATACATGGCTGTGAATCTGCTTAGAACCTTGGGCATATGAACATTCCGAGATCCTGGTCGACTCCATCAGTAGGCAGTACAGACAAGCTCTTGAAAGTTTTATAAGGACTGTGCAACAGTGAGGCAGGCTGGGGCTGTCTGACAGGGAGCGCCCTAAACTGTAGAAATGGTGCCACTCAATCTGTGGCTTTCAAATTGGCTAACCTGCTAAAATGGTTCATTTCAGTGGCTTCAGTGCCTGAATTGGGGGCCACATACCACTTTAATATTAAATATTTATTTAGTTAACCGGGTAAATATACTGGGCCAAAGGCCCCTTGTCAAGAATGACCCAGAGCCACTACAATTGTGGCTATAATGGAACAGCAAATGTACAATACAAAATGTGAAAACAATATACAGTAGTGTAGTATATACAACATTAAAAACATTCACAATTTGTTGTCCCAAATAAGATTTTAACTGAATTTTAAAATTTGCATTACAGTTTACTTTTAAACAAGATTGAAGTAATGTATTCCATAACTTAGGTTCCTGCACTGAAAAAAGCACGCTTCCCTGTAGCAGTTGAAATCTTGGGTATTGATAAATGTGTATGGAATAGCTCCCATCCTCCGAGCCTGGTGCTAAAGGTAAGTTTTTGTCTTGGAGGAGCACAGTTATTAAGCTAGCGTGAGATTCTCCTATTCTTTGCTTTCCCTTTCTTCCCAGTATTTTTTTTGCTGATGACTCTGTCGGTTGGGGTCTCTGTCTCCTTTCCCTTTCTTGTCACCTAGATAGTTTTTGATGGAGATAGATATCCAGAGCAGCAGATTAGCTAACTGAGCTTCCCAAACTGAGTGCCTGATGCTTAGCACTGGTCAACTTCGATAGAGATTAGCTGAGTTAGTTCGTCCGAGCAGGGCTAGTTCTCTGAGCTGACTAAGGCCCTGCCCACACTACACCAGAAAAATCCCTCTAACATTACAGAGGGTCCAAACCATTACCATAACTGTTTGCGTTTACACTGGCAATGTCACAGAAAAGCGTTTTCAAAACCGTTGAAAACTGATATTTTGGGCCTGTCTACACTACATAAGTAAAATCCTGTAATGTTATCAGTGGTAGGGTGGATGCACTAACGTTTTGGCCCTATCTACACTGTAGTGAAAATCTAATGTTTTGAAACCGGTACAGACTGAAAACATTACAATGCATCCACACTACCACTGAAAATGTTTTGAAAATGTTATAAGATTTTACTTGTGTAGTGTGGACAGGGTTAAACAGAGCTTTGAAACCATTACAGAAACTGTTGTTGAAACCACCTCACAACACGTTTCTGTAACGGTTACGAAAACACTTTCTGTAACGTTACCAGTGTAAACGTAAACTGTTATGGTAACTGTTTGGGCCCTCTGTAACATTAGAGGGGACTTCCAAGGTAGTTTAGACAGGGCCTTTCAGTCTGTAATGGTTTCTAAATGTTACAGATTTTCAGTGCAGTGTGGACAGGGCCTTAATTAACCTGCCTATGTACAGTGTCTCCCTATGTAATGGTGGAAAACTGCTTAGATTGACATTAGTATTCTGCACGGTTGTAATTTTGCGTGGCTTTCTAATGGGAGATGCCTGCAATAGAGCTGTATTTGTTGGAGCTCTGTTTTTGTTTTTTTTTTTTCAGCTGGCTTACTAGCTGAGGTGGAGTGTTGTCCCCAGGGATGCTCAGTAAGTCTAATTTCTGAGTGCCCATTTTGGAGGCAACTTTTTCCTTTTCCTCTGCTATAATCCTTCAGCACTCTTTGCTATCTCTTTACGTGGGGTTGGCCCACATTACTGGAGACTGAGTGTTGATTCTGCCCTTAAGTAACTTTGTATTCGCAGCCACAATAACTAACTAGTTTCTTTCTGTGTAATTTAGAATTTCATCTGTAGAATAACTTATTTGTAGAAAAACTTCATTAATGCACTAGTTAGGATAACTTAATCCCACAAAAATAAGGAAATACGAGGAGCTGGGGTTTCCAACCCTAACTCTCCACTCCCACCCCAAGCAGCAAAAGAAAAATATAGGATGTTGGGTCTGCAGAGTCTTGTTGGATCAGTGGTGTGCTCTTCCTTTAGAGTTGTCTGTCCTAATGCCCACCCCATTCCCTGAATAAACAATGTTGCATGTGATCTCATTTTTTCACGAAGGGCCCTTCATGAAGAAAGCTACAACAAACTGTGGCACTGGCTTGGAACTGTACCTTGTGCTTTGGACTAGACTCTGTACTTTGGAGAGGAAGGGGGATCATTAGAGTTGACAGCCACAAGGAAGACCCCAACCACTGATATTCTCTCCCCAAGACTCTGGAGACCCCAAACCTGAATGTATTTTATTCCCCCTTTTGATGCTTGGGTGGTGGGGAGTTAGGGTTGGAAACCCTAATTCCACATTCCTTATGCTTGTGGCATTAAGCTTCCCTAACTGGTACAGTAACAAAGTTTCTTGTAAATTTCATTTGTTGGTTTACTTACTATTTTAAGCTCCTCTCAAAACGTCAACTACTTCCCTCAGGATCCCTAATGCTCTGCAAAGCTACACTAGGGAGGAACTGGAGGACACCTTGCTCTAAGTGCCCTTCTCCCAAGTGAACCATCCATCCCCGGATAACTCCTGGGTGGGGCAGAGGTCTCCCCTTACCCACCTCCAAAACCTTAGAGGGAGTGGACACCTGGAGCTGCATTGCCCGGTCATTGGCACGGAGCCAATCTCCTAGCGTGGATGTGGGGCTTTTTCCTTGTTTGGGTCCTACCCCCTGCAGACATGGGCACTCTGGGAGGACCAATGAGACGGAGATATGCAAAGCCATGCCTTTGCTCTAGTCCTCTGCTGACGTCTGCCCTGCCTGAGTTTACTGCGTCCCAGCTGCATCACCACCCGTGGTCACCCAGGTGGCAGTATGGCAACAAGGACTGCAGCCCACCCAACCCAGAGGAGGGGAGCAACTCGTCTGGTGCTCAGTTCCTCTCTTCTCTTCCCCCTCTCCAGCCAGCCCTCCAGTGACCCAGGCTCACTACTGGACCCGGGTTTCTGGTGTTGCAAGTGGCAGCGCTACCGCTGCGCCAGCGAGCTGGCTAATTTCCTTTCTTTTTTGAGTGGAATCCTGTATCCAAGGGACCTGCATGAAGAGATGCAGAGAAGGTTCTATCCACCTACAGAAGTGCAGCAGTGTATGTGAATTCATGGGTCTGCAGAAGCAGAGGGTCTTGTGGTCACTGCACTTCTGTGTGGCTGCAGATGCATGAACTCTTTGCCTAGTGAATCTGTATTGGCCAATGCACATGGACCTCTGCCACCCACGGGTGAAGTGGTGCGGGGCCCTTTGCCAAGGGGACAGCTGTCTTCAGTCTGTTACCTGAACCCATGCAGACAACCTTGCACCTTTCATTCCCTAGCTGGGGGTGTCTTATAACAAGGCCATCTCCCCACCCTCTGCCCATCCAGCTGGATCAGAGTTTGCCACCGAAGATGGCTCATCGGCTCAGGATCACAAAGCATACCCGCTGGGATCAAGACTGGCAGTAAACGGGTGCCTTTTTTGTGTGTTTAAATGGTGGGGTGGGTGGGTGTTTTGCTATTTAATTTTGGCAAAATTTTCAAGATACTCATTTTATGATTAGCCTTACCATTTTTAGTATATTGAACTAAATATCATTTCACACTAAACATTGAAAAACCTGTCTTGCCCAGGATTTAAAGAAATGACCTGTTACAATCTTGCTTCAAGAAGCCTCTTGCAGTAGGCAATAAGTTAAAACTAAGCCGCCAGGTGCTAGAACCACACAGACAGACCACTTTAGCTAGCAGTGTCTGGCAGGGGACCGCCCACCTGATGTCACGTGACTGTCATCTGTCCAGTCCCCATGCCCACCCTCCAGTTCTTTCCCACGAACTTGCACACGTCTGACCTCGTGGAATGCTGCTACAGTTAGACAGCAATTTTCGATAAGTATCTTCTGATTCTAGTTTTCCTTGAAACTGTTTCTGATTGCATGTCTTATCCAGCTCCTTCAGAATCTCATCAAAACAAGTGCTTCTGCAACAAGCAGCTCCTGGAGAAGGACACCCATACTTTGTGCCTTCTGTGCTTCGGACCCAACCACAACACGGAGGCCTGTGTGGCCTGCCAGTTCAGCCAGACCACACGGAAACGCCAGCAGCAGACTCTGTAAGCTCACCTAGCTTCCATGGAAAAGGAGCTGCAGCAGATCAGGAGTGCTTCATCACCAGCCAGTTCGTCGGATCCCAGTCAAGAATTTTGTCCTTTTGCTTCTGGGAGCCAGTCTCCTTCCAGGCCGCATCTTCTTCTGGAGGCTGTAACCATGCAGCCTTCCACAAGCAAGGATTGTGCCCCTCTGACCAAACCTGCTCCCCTCCCAGCCACATAGCAGTCCTGGCTCCCCCCACCCCCGCCGGAGCTAATTACATTTCAGGCGGTAACCTCTGGGGATTTGGAGGCTTCTTCCACTCTTGGGGCTCCTTAAACCCACGGGTCTAAGTCCAGTGGTTCAGCTAGTAAGTAGGGTGTCGGGAGAGTGTCTCACTGCACGGCACTGAGTGCTTGGGCTTCTCCTCTCTTCTGCACTGGCTGCCTCTTTATGCCAGCAGTTCCCACCAGATCAACAAGAAACATGGCTACAGACAGGCTGGTGATTCCCTTCAAAAGGACGAAACTCACCAAAGACCAAAATGGTACAAGTTACCTACTAACCTCACTGAACCACCCAAGATTAGTACCTTCAAATCTGGGCTTGGCAAAGAACACCAGGAGGAAGGAGTGCTATGACTGGACTTCTCTGCTGGGACTAAAGAAGTAGAACTCTTCTACTGGGACCTTCAGTTTAGGGTAAAAAAAAAAAACACAAAAGTGTTTGCTTCAGAAAACCATTCACTTTAGCTAACTCAGTTATCTAGGTGTAAATCTCGGGTGGCTGAAGGGGATTATCTGTGAAATGTAATTACAAGTAGAAAGATCTGTTAAGTAGGGGGAGTGAGCCGTCCTAGTGATGCTGAGGGTTGAGGCGCTGGATACCACACCTCATGCTACGCAGGTGACCTGGGTTCAGGAGCAAGCTCGGGTGCCAGGGGTCCGCAGGGGCAGGATCGGATTGAGCGCCTGCTGGGCTGCTCTCCTATCCTGGGGAGGGCTCTGGGGTGTCCAGTGTGCCAGCAGCCCCTGGTGAAGACCGGGGGCGCTGACTAGTATTGGACAGCATGCAAGTTGGCACGTCCGATGCCTGCAGGCTGCCGCCGATCGGGACGTGCACCACGAAGGAGGGAAGGAGGAGCACATACTATGGGAAGCCCTCCCACCAGATGGGCGGACAGCTCCAGTGCCATCACCGCCACATGCCCAACGCTGTCTCTCCGCCACTGCCCCTTCAGTTTCCCCAGAGCAGTAACACCCCCGAGTCCCCGGGGAGTCGTAACGTCCTTGAAGATGGCGGAGAACACAGCAGGTGGTAGAGTGACAATGGTGAGCAAGGTAGCCTGAGAGTTCCAGTTGGGAGGAGAAGAGAAAGAGTTGGGGTGGGGGGGGTGGCTTGGCTAGAAGGAAACTAGATTTAAATGCTGCCCTAGATGGATTCTGCCAGAGGCTTGCAGAGAACACCAGGAGTGAGTGCTGTGTGACTGGACTTCACTACTGGGACTATATTGCCCTCCTTCCCTCCCCTCCACTCTCCCACCCAAAGCTAGTTCTACTTTTATAGGCACAGGATTTGACTGACAATAGGAACTTCCTGTTTGGGAGCAGGAAGTGAGTGATCACAGAGCTACCAAAGACTCACCATCCTAGAAGGGCAAGATTAGCTTGCCCCCCCCAAGCTGCAGGAGGTCTGCTGAGAAATATAGGATCTTGTCTCTGAACAGGATGATCACGGAGCTTAAAGGGCACAGAGGCAGTAAGTAGGGAAAGAAGAAAGAAAAAAAGATTCAAACAGTGAAGGGGCCAGAAATAAGACATGGAGTGGTGCAGTGGCTGTGGAGCATTAGTCTTCCAGGAGATGTTCTGGAGGATGTGGTGTTGTCCCATCTGCAGGCACCTCTCTGAGCTGAGGGAGGAGGTTGCTAATCTCCAGGCTGTTGGCCAGGATTTGTGGGACCTCCTCTTCCGTCCAGGGACCACCAGTGCCACTGCCATTGCCTCAGAGGTTGCCAAGAAAGAGGAGCGGTTGAACCACAGTTGGCTCAGGGAGGGTGAGGGTGGCGGAACAGAGGCGCATCCCTCCAGCTGTACCTCTCCACAATTCCTATGCCATTCTGGCAAAGTGCGATTCCTCTATGGAGGTACCCGCAGTGGAGACCAAGGAGGATGCTGGGAACCTCCACAAGGGAGACCTACAGGAGGGTGGCATGGTACACCACAGGGGAAGGAAACCACTCCTGGTGGGGGACTCCACTGTTAGGAAGGTAGAACTGGGAAGGAAGGGGAGAGGGAGGTAAGGTGCCTGCCTGGCGCCATGGCTTGGAAGGACAGGGAGTGAATCCTCAGGATTGCTGGAGCAGCTGCACAGGGAGCTGGATGTCACTGTCCATCTAGGGACAAATGACCTGGCTAAGAAGGGGATCAGAGCAGTGCAGGAAGAGTTTGTGGAGTTGGGGAGGGGCCTTGGATGAGTAGCACGCACAGTAACCTTCCCGGAGGTGCTGCCTGTCTGTGGTGTAGGTGAGGCTAGGGTGCTCCACACCATGGAACTCTCAGTGGTTGAAAAACTGGTGTAGAGTTCAGGGATTTGACTTAGCTGTGGACTGGGGGTCCACCTGGAATGATGCAAGCCCATACTCCCATGAGGGGCTTCATCTGTCCAGGAGGGGAACCAGGATCCTAGGTGATGGGTTTAAATGCTTCATTGCAGCATTTAAACTAGCCGGGGGCATTGAAAGGATAGGAAACTTCAGCCTGCCCCCAAAAAAAAAAAAAGGCAGGGTAGTAAGTGAGGTAAACACCAAGATAGAGATGTCAATAGGAAGAAGGGAAGGGGTACATGGAAAAAGTGACAAAGGCATTAAGGACGGGGATGGGGCAAAAAGGAGTATGGCCATCAGGAAATGGAGGGTAATGAGTACCAATGCTTGTAGCCTGGGCAACAGGCTCCCTGAACTGGTGGCCTTGATGGAAGAGGGATGCCTGGATATCGTAGCAGTCACAGGAACATGGTACACAGAGAACCATGACTTGGATGTTAACATAACATGGTACATAACCTACAGGAGAGACAGGGAAGGGAGAAGAGGTGGAGGAGTAGTTCTCTATGTAAAGGAAGGGATTAAAGCAACTGAGCAAAAGAGTAAACGGAGGAGAAGGAGGCACTGTGGGTCCCCTTAGAGACTGGAAATGGCACCACAGTCTGCACAGGGGTTGTGTACAGACCTCCCTGTCAGGAGGAGGGAATGGACAAGGATATGATGGAAGACATTCTTAAGATGTTGGAGAAAGGGGAGATGCTGTTGATGGGAGACCTGAATATGCCAGATGTTAACTGGAGCACCTTTGCTGCAGCCACATCCAAGAGCAGGGCCATTCTCAATGCCCAACAGGTGGCATGCCTCAGACAGCTAGTTTCGGAACCCACTCATCAGGGAGAAATCTTAGACCTCGTACTCTCAAATGGGGGCAGTGAGAGGATCTCGGATCTAGAAGTGGGTTGCCATCTGGGAACATGTGACCAAACAGTGTGGTTCACAAACTCCGCTACAGAATCAAGCCATACAAAAGTGAGGGTACTGGACTTCAGGAGGGCTGACTTTGGCAAGATGGGAGAGTGCCTTAGAAAAGCACTAGGAAACTGGCTAGAAGGAGGGGTGGAGCAACAATGGGGGAAACATCAAAACTGCCATCACAGAGGCAACAAACATTCGTATAAAGCAAATAAACAAATCAAAATGAAAGAAAAAGCCACTGATTCTCAAGAGGCGGTGGGAAGTCTGGGGGGGAAAAAAAGATGGCCTTCAGGAAGTATAAGGAAACACAGAAGGAGCAAGACAGAGCTGTACCAGTTAAGGCAGAAGGAAGCAGGGAGGGAAGTCAGAATAGCAAAGGCCCAAACTGAGGAAAAGATGTCCAATTCAGTTAAGAAGGTGGGGGATAAAAACCTCTATAGGTACATCAGGGAGCGTAGAAAGAGAAAGGGAGGGATAGTGAGGCTGAATAGAATGAACGGTGGGTTGGCAGCGGGACAGTGAAAAAGCAGGGATACTGAACGAATATTTCTGCTCAGTATTCACAAGAAGAGGAGGGGGAGGTGCCTAATCCAATTAAAAGAACCACTCTTGATAGGGGGGTCGATCCCAGTCCTTTCACAGAAGAAAGGGTTCTGAACTCCTAAAACTGAAGGTGGACAATGCAATGGGGCCTGATGGAATTCACCCCAGAATTCTAAGAGTTAAGGGGAGAACTAGTGAAACCACAGACTAGCCTTTTTTTTTTTTTTTTCCCTGTTTATTTCTCCTGTGGCCACCCAGATGCTTCCCTGTAGCCTCGCAGCCCCTACCTATGGGGATCCAGCTGCCATCCATTTCTACCGGGACTGCTGGCACCCAGTAACCCCTGCAGCTTACCCCCACAGCAGGGTGGCAGGGAGCCCCCAACTCCCCACCCCAATGGATCCAGTTCAAGTGCCAGCGCCTAGAGATCTTGTGGATGGCTATCAAGTCGTGTCGGGTGCCACCATTTTCCCTTGACTGTTTTCCCCTGAGTCTGCGGCGTGCAATGACGCCAGTGAGCGTATGCACGCACATGTCCATACGCACCTCTCCCAGGCATCTGCCCCTGTACAGCGTGCATCCCTGACCCCCAGCCTCCGCCAGGGGGCAGTCAGACTCCAACCGTTGTGAACTGCCCACCCTGGAGAAGAGCAGTCCATCGGACACTCAATCCCTCTCCCTTCCTGCCAGCCCCCATCGACCCGTGCTCACTTCCGAACCCAGGTCGCCAATGTGGTGCGAGGTGTAGCGTCCAACACTTCAACCCTCTATGCCACTGGGCAGGCCTGACTACCCTTTTTAACAAATCATGAGGATGGTGTGGTACCTGAGGACTGGAGGAAGGCGGATGTGATTCCCCTTCACAAAAGTGGGACCAAGACAGAGGCAGGAAACTACAGACCTGTCAGTTTGACCTCTGTGATAGGAAAAGTAATGGAATCACTTCTGAAGGAAAGAATTGTTGAGTACCTAAAGGCCAGTGGGGCACAGGACCCAAGGCAGCATGGGTTCACAGCAGGAAGGTCATGTCAGACGAATTTAATAGATTTCTTTGACTGGGTGGCCAAAATAGCAGACCAGGCAGGGTTTGTGGACATGGCCTACCTAGACCTTAGCAAGGCATTTGACACAGTCCCACACAAAAGATTAATAGTCAAATTAACCAGCTTTGGAGTGGGTCCAAGGGTGGTAGCCTGGGTAAAACATCAGCTGGACAACAGGACATAGAAGATAATTGTAAATGGAGTCCACTCTGAAGAAAGAGGGGTTACTAGTGGGGTACCGCAGAGTTCAGTACTGGATCCAGTCCTTTTTAATGTCTTAAGTGACACTGCAGAAGGACTGGAAGGAAAAGTGTGCCTCTTTGCAGAAGACACAAAGATCTGCAACAGGGTTGATACACAAGAAGGCATGGAAAGGATGAGAAGGGACTTGGCAAGGTTGGAGGAATGGTCAGAAGTGTGGCAGC
>CM057451.1:480847500-481020000 GCA_016271365.2 Neoceratodus forsteri | reverse complement strand
CGCAGACTCCTTGGAGTCAGACAACTACTCCTTCCTGTTCTCCAGGCTGGTTGACCTGGAGTCGTCTGGGGGCCAGTCACTGGACGCAAGCCCATCGTCCTTTATGGGTCTGCTTCGGCTCATCTCGGAGTCCACCGGGATGCAGCTCGAGCCCGTATCCAAACGGGCCAAGTATCCTGTAACTGAAATACTGGACCAAGGGGATTCACCCATGGAGGCGTTTCTGGTGGCTGAGGCCATTGTAGGCCCAGCTTTGGAGCTTTGGCAGCGGCCTGCTTCCTGTCCTACGCCCTCGGCCAGGATGGCCAGAAGTATGCGGTCCCTACCGGCTCTTTGCCCGGGTTTTTGGAGCACCCCTCTGCCAAGGGGTTGGTCACTGACAGCGTTTTCCGGCGTCCCGGGAACGTTAGGGACGTGGACAAGCCCCACTGACGAGGAGTCCAAAAAGCTGGACTACGCCAGGTGCAGTGTGTACGCTGCGTCCTCCCTTGGCCTCTGCCAGGCCAGCTCGGCCGTGCTGATGGCACACTTCTTCTCCCACGGCCTCATGGGCTCCCTGGATGAGGTGATCCCTCATCTCCCGGCTGACCTGCAGACCACAGTCCGGCAGGTTCAGGACCTGGGTAGGGCGGTGGCGAAGCAGCAGCTCCAAACAGCTCTGGACATAGGGGACTCCTGTGCCAGATCGGTTGCGGCCACAGTGGCCATGCGCCGCAGAGCATGGCTGATATCCACCTTCATGGTGGATACCTTCTTGGGGACCACCCTCTTCGGCCCTGGAGTGGAAGGTCACCTCCAGTGGATCGAAAAGTCCAGTGCCACTCTCGACTCTGTCACCTCCACCCAGAAGGACAAAGGCCGCCGACAGCAGCAGCACAAGCCCTTTCGTCCTTCTGTGCCTGCGAAACGTCCGGCCCTACAGCACCAGGGCCAGCAGGCTCGCGCTTGGCATCCCAAACCCAAGCCCGCGGCTTCCTCCAACAGGAAGCAGGGAGATAAAGGCCCAGGAGATCCCTCTGCCGGTCCCTCCTCCAAGCCTACCCAGTGATGGGTTGAGGGGTGTCGCCCCAGCCTCGTCACTCTCCCCTGGGTTCCCCCCATGGGGAGGACCGCTTCACCACTTCCTTTCCGCCTGGTCCACTATCACCCCGGACCGCTGGGTGTTGGAGGTGGTAGGAAAGGGCCTGCCTCTGGAGTTCAAGCAGGCTCCACCCTTTCGAGCCATTGACCCTCGTGGGCGCCACGAGGTCCGCAGCCTCGCTGTCGGTCCACCAAGCCGATATTGCCCTGCTCCTCGAAAAAGAGGTGATCAGGAAGGTGGCAGATCCTCCTCCAGATCTGGGGTTTGGGTCTAGGTATTTCCTGTTGCCAAAACGGATGGGGGGCTGGCGCCCTATTCTCGAGCTGCATGACCTGAACAGGTTCCTAAAGTCTCGGACCTTCAGGATGGTCCCTCTGGCTCAGATAATCCCATCCTTAGAACGAGGCATGTGGTTCTGTTCCTTGGGCCTCCAGGACGTGTTCCTTCACGTCCCAATCTGTCTGTCTCATCAGAGATTCCTCCGCTTCAGAGCAGAGGGATCCCTTTACGAGTTCTGGGCCTTGCCCTTCGGCCTCTCCTTAGCTCCCAGGGTCTTCACGAAATGCATGGCAGTGGTGACAGCATTCCTGCGGCGCCGAAGAGTCTGGGTGTACCCCTACCTGGACGACTGGCTGATTGCAGTCCCCTCCAGAGCGGAGGTGGAGCGGTCCAGAGATCTGGCCCTCCAGGTTTGATCTCAGATTGGCCTCTTCATCAACGAGGCCAAGTCGGAACTTGTGCCAAAACGGGTGATGCATTTCATCGGGGCAGAGCTAGACTCTCTTCGAGCAAGAGCACGGCTCCCGGCAGACAGGGCCGAGGTTCTTTCCGCCTTTGCCCAATCATTTTAGGTTGGGCAATCGCGCCCTGCCCGGGACTTCCTGGGCCTCCTGGTGGCCTGCACCAGCGTGGTCCGTTGGGCCCGCTGGTACATTCGTCCCCTTCAATGGGGACTGGCCAGCCAGTGGTCACAGTGCTTTGATCCGTTGGATCAGCTAGTGTGACCCAGGGGATGTGGAGCGCTCTCCAGTGGTGGACCATTCTGGCACATCTGCAGGAGGGCATCCTGTTTGTCCGCCCTGAGCAGACTGTCTCTCTATCGACCGATGCCTTTCTGATGGGTTGGGGTGCCCATCCAGGGGAGCGCAGAGCACATGGCCTCTGGTCCCCTGGGGAGTCTCGATGCCACATCAGCCTGCTGGAGCTTCGAGTGGTTTGTCTAGCCCTCGCTGCCTTTGCCCAGTTTCTGCCGGGTCAAGTGGTTCAGGTCCAGACGGACAATACCACGACCATGTACTACCTAAACCACCAGGGCAGGACACGCTCCATGCCTCTGTGCAGGGAAGCTCTCCGCATTTGGTGTCTCGTGCGCAGCCTGGAAGCGGGTCTCCTCACCATTCACGTGGCAGGAACCTCCAACACCCTGGCTGATGCTGTAAGCCGGATAGGGGCTGCATCTCACGAGTGGTCTCTCCTGCTGGAGGTAGTACAAGATCTCTTCTCCCACTGGGGCACGCCTCGGGTGGACCTGTTTGCCTCCAGGGAGAATGCGAAGCTGAGACTGTTTCATGCCCGCCCCCCTCAGCAGGGCTTGCTGCAGGGGGACGCCTTCTCAAGGCTGTGGCCCCTGGGCCTCTTCAACGCCTTCCCCCCCCTTGATCCACAAGGTGCTTCTCAAGGCCAGGTGGGACAAGGCTCAGGTGATTCTGGTAGCCCCAGACTGGCCCTGTCAGTTCTGGTATCCACATCTCCTCAGTCTCAGCTCCAGGCTCCCGAGGCAGCTTTCAGCCCACCCAGACCTGATCTGTCAGAGGAAGGTATTCCATCTGGACCTTCAGTCCCTGCACCTGACTGCCTGGTTCCTGAGCAGCTAGAGTTCCAGGGCTTGGGTCTTTCTGATGAGGCCCTCAACATCGTTGAGGCGTCCCGTAAGGAGTCTACCAGAAAATGCTACACCTTCAAATGGAAGAGATTCTCCATTTGGTGTCGGGTCAAGGGCCTGGATCCTTCCTCCTGTTCCTTGGCAAGCATTCTGGACTACCTGTGGTCCCTTTCTCAGCAAGGGCTTTGGTCGACTACCCTTAAGGTGCACCTGGCAGCCATCTCTGTTTACCGGGGCTCGGGCTGGGAAGCAGTCGGTGGCGCAGGAGAAGGTGGTCGGGCGCTTTTTCAAAGGCCTTGATCACATATCCCCTCCAGTGCAAGAACCTCCACCTCTGTGGGATCTACTGCAGGTATTGGCTAAGCTCATGGGCAAGCCATTCGAACCGATGCACAGGTGTGACATCTCTCACCTGTCGTGGAAGACCGCCTTCTTGGTGGCGATCACGTCAGCCAGAAGGATGGGAGAGCTCCAGGCGCTTTCCATCAAGTCTCCTTATCTGGTCTTCCACAGGGACAAGATTGTCCTGCACCCCCACCCGAAATTCCTTCCAAAGGTGGTGTATGACTTTCAGCTTAACCAGGTGTTGACTCTGCCAGTGTTCTACCCCAATCACACCTTTGAGGCCAAATATAGACTCCATACTTTGGACCCTAGAAGAGCGCTCTCTTATTATAAGGAGTGGATGGCTAAAGTTCGGGGAGAGGTTCTCCAGCTGTCTATCGCCTACGCTGAAGCCGCACCTGGCAGACCTGCAGCCAAGTGGACGATAGGCAGGTGGGTCACCTCCTGCATAGATCTCTGCTATAGGTTGGCGGGCTTGGAGCCTCCCAGAGGGATAAGAGCTCATTCTACCTGCCATACCGCTGCATCGGTAGCTGCTTCCAGGGACGTCCCTATCCAGGAAATCTGCAGGGCTGCTACCTGGAAGTCTGCACATGCCTTCATCACCCATTACCACATCAACCTTGAGTCATGCCGGAATGCTGGTTTTGGGGCCTCAGTTCTCCAGTCTTTATTCCCTAAGTAGGGGCGTGTATGCCTTGCCTCCCTCCTCCTGGAGAACTGCTACGAGTCTGCCAGGTAGTGTGGATGAACAACATATCCATGTCACTAGAAATACAGGTTACTTACCTGTAACAGGAGTTCTAGGAATGGTATATGTTGTTCATCCACACGACCCACCCGACCTCCCTGGCTTCGATGCACAACCTGGCTTCCAGCAGGCTAGATCTGGCATCATGGGGCGGAGCAGAGTTCTCCCATGTGGGTGGGAGGAGCCAGCTTGAAGACCTTCTGGCAAGATTTAAAGCGGCAAGGAACCTGCCAGATAGTGTGGATGAACTATATACCATTCCTAGAACTCCTGTTACAGGTGAGTAACCTGTATTTTCCTGCCACCATACTCTACGAGCCACTTAGATGCTGTTGACGCTTTGGCTAGGAGCACATAACATCAGTTTTCCATCTCAAGCATGCATGGCTGCAAGCTTCTGGGTTTGCCCAGGATGTTCTGTCCTCTATCCTGGATGCCCCTTTTCAAGGATATGTACTGTTTGGGGGGGGGGGGGCAAGGATCTCTTGACCCACTTTCATGAGTGGCAAAGATCTATGTTCTGTACAATCTATGTACTGTCTCAAGGCTAAGATTGGGTAGCCTTTTTGCTGCCAACAATTGCGCTGAAACAAGCCACAGTCCACCTGACAGGGCAAATGTCTGGCCTCTCCATCTACCACCACCCCCCCTTCCCCAGCCAAGCCTCGGAGCTTCCAGAGTGGGGCACCCCAAGCACCTCTCCGCCTCTTGACTCATGACCCACCCCCACTCCTCTGCCACCAGTTCTAGGAGCCAGTAGAGGACAGATTTGCCAGTCACCTGACCAGATGGGAGGCAATCACTTTGAATATGTGGGTCCTGCAGCTAGTTGCTAAAGGATACACCCTAGAGTTCAGACCCCCAGAGAACCCTTCATGTCTCTGTCACCACCCACAAGGTCTCCTCCCTCTCATCAGAGGAGATCGGAGCTCTTCTAAGAAAGTCTGCCGTAGAGCCCGTTCCTCCGAACCAGGCAGGAGGGGAGGTATTATTCCCACTTCTTCCTGGTACCCAAAATAACTGGAGACTGAACTTCGGCACGCTGGATCTGTACATAGAGTAAAAGACATTCCGCATGTTGATCCTTCCAGGCCTGTTGCCACTGATCCACCGGGGACACTGTCTCTGCACACTGGACATGCAGAATACCTACAGTACCTGCATATTCCTGTCTTCACCTCCCACTGCTGCTTTCTCAAATTTGCCTTCCAGGGGGAGCATTTTCAGTTCAAAGCTCTCTTCTTTGGACTTTTATAAGCATCCAGGGAGTTTACCAAGTGCCTATCGGTGGTGGCAGCAGCTTTGCATCATCAGGGCCATTTTGTTTCTGTACCTCAACTGGCTGCTGTCTGCCCAAAGGGACTGACTGGAAGCTTCCTTGGCGGCTACCCTGGACCTGTTCAGCCAGGTAAGAGTTGCAGTGAACTACCCAAAGTCTCAACTCTTCCCGTCTCGGAGCCTACAGTTTATTGGGGCGGTTGTGATACAGTCCAGGGTTGCATTTTCCTCCCTTTGGACAGGGCGGTAACATTACAGATGCAGGCCAAACATGTGGCTTCCGGACACTGGTATACGGCCTGATCTGCGTTTGTTTTCTGGGCCTTATGGCAGCACCTATCACCTCTGTCCCTCTAGCCAGACTCCAAATGTGGGTCACGCAGTGGACATTGCAAGTTCAGTGGAATCAGCAGGCTGATTACCTGGATCACAGGATCCTGGTGTCCAACCCATGTGGCAAGATGTGCTCTGGTGGCAAGATATTATCAATGTATGCCAAGGGGTCCTTTTTTTAGCCACCCCCTTTGGTCCAGACCCTGATGATGACTCATCCCATCAGGGATGGGGTGTTCTCTTGGGGGACCACAGAACTCGGGGATCCTGGTACCAGTGGGAGCTTTCCCTGCACATCAGTGTGCTGGAGATATGGGCAGTGCTGCACATTTAGTGTTCCAGTCCCTTCTTCCAGGTCCCTCCTTGTCCGGAAGGATAACATGTGCGTAGTTTGGTACCTGAACAAGGAGGCATGCAGTCATATCCTTTTTGCAGGGAGATGACGCACGTGTGGTACTGGGTGGTTCAGCACTACCTTCAGCTGATAACAGTACACGTTCCAGGTGTTCAGTGTTCTAGTGAACACTCTGTGCTGCACTCGGGCAAGGACACATGAGTGGGAACTGAGGCAGTCGGTGGTTTAAAGCATCTTCAGCCTTTGGGGTCATCCAGATCTGTTCACCTCCCCATACAATACAAAACTACCCAGTTTATGCTCTCTAGTTTCTGGGCGTTATGTTTTCTCATGGAACATGCTGTCTGTCTGCTGGACAGGGAGGTTCTTGTACGCTTTCCCACTACTACAGTGGGTACTCATCAAGCTGCAGGTAGAAGGGTCTCAGATGATCCTGATAGCCCTTTATTGGCCTCACCAAGTATTGTTCCCTCTGCTTCAGCAGCTGGTGGTGGAACCTCCAGTGCCTTTACTCCTCTACCAGGACCTCCTGACCCAGGAGCAGGGCACGCGGTTTCATCCGGGTCTCAAGTCCCTTCCTTCACATGGCACCTTCTGACATAGCTGCTTCATGCTATGGTGTCTTTCCAGAGTCTCTCTGGTCCTTGTGGAGGCCAGAAAGCCATCCACAAGAACTACATACACAATGAAATGGAAGAGATTTTCCATTTGGGCAACTACCAAGAGATGGGACCCTTTTTCGTGCCCTGTTCCTCAGGTTATGGAATACCTTTTGCATCTCTCTGACCTAGGGCTTAGCTATTCTTCACTACAGGTCCATTTGTCTGCCATTTCTGCCTTCCATATTCGATACAGGGGAAGACTTTGGCCGAATGGGGGGATATCCCATACTTTCCTGAAAGGGATACTCCATATGAAACCCCTGGTTTGCAATCCTTTTCCCACTGAGGGATCTAAATCGCATTCTTGAGAAACTCTCATTGCCTCCTTTTAAACCATTTTGAGTTGCAACCTGCTCTGTCTTGGAAAGTGCTGTTTTTAGTTGCGATTACTTCTGCTCGAAGATTTCCAAGCTTTGGGCCCTGATATGTAAGGAACGCTATTTGATTTTTCAGAGACTGGGTGGCTCTGCATAAGAATCCCAAGTTCCTACCAAAGGTAGTTTCTGAATTTACTTTGAATCGGACTATCCACTTGCCAGTGTATTATCCTGAGCACCCTAACCAAGGGGAGGCACTTCTGCACGTACTGGATGTGCACAGAATTTTGCATTATACTAGTCTGAAGTCCGTCCACAAAACAGATCAGCTTTTCATTTCCTTTGTGCCCAAAAGAGTGGGGCGCTGCAGTTTCAAGTGTTTATCCAAATGGTTGGCAAACTGCATTTCTTTTTTTTTTTTTTTTATCGGAAGTATAACAAACCACTTCTAGGGGAAGTAAAAGGGCATTCAACCAGAGGCATGGCTGCTTCTACTGTTTGTTTCAGGAATGTCTGTCGGGACTGTCGCTGACATCTGTGTGGCAGCTACTTGGAGCTCTGTCTACACTTTCACTAAGCACTACAGTCTGGACATTGCCTCTAGATGCAGGGCAGGCTTTGGCCTAGCGGTCCTTCAAGGCCTTTCTTAAATTCCCTGCTTTTCTGCAGATTGTCCTGCCTCTTGTCCATCTCTGCCCAACTTACACTGCTTGGAATTGTCCTAACAGTTATTGCCTACTATAAGAGCCCTCTCCAAGTAAGAGTACAATTATGCAAAAGCAAGCTTCCCCTCCCTTCCCCCTGCTGCTGCTTTTCAGCCTATCTTTGGCTCCAGGAGCCCACTCCTTTGTCTTGTCGCACCTTCTTAGGTCTCCAGTGGGAGAACTGGAAGGCGGGCATTTGGACTGCCAACTTTATAGTGCCGGACTGACGTCTGTCACATGATGCCGGGCAGGAGGTCCCCCGACAGACACTGCTAGCTAAAGTTGTCTGTGTGGTCCTAGTGCCTGGCTCGGTCCTAACATTTATTGCCTACTACAAGAGCCTCTCTCTAAGATCTACTGTTGTGGTAAGTTCTTAAACTGTACTTTTTTGAGGTGGTGTGGAGAAATGGCTGTGTTGAGTTTAAATACTGAACTAGTGAAGTTGAGTGAATTGAAATACTGCAACGTTCACTCATAGCCTGGGCTTTACTGTATTTGTACATCAAATTTTCAGCATAACCTTCTTATTGCCCCACCTCATGAGCGCTGTACAGTATCTAAAAATGTTAAAATCCCCGCCAGAATGTCAAACACACCACAGTAACGTCCTTCTACGCAACAGGTGCAAAAATGAGTTTTGGTCAGGATTTAGAGTCCTGTTCATGACATGGTGTGGGGAAAAAAATGGCTATAAGTTTGGGGTCAAAATGTACTAAACTACAGAAATCGCACACAAGCATAGAAAATTAACGGATGTGCAGAACTTGGCCAGTTTTACATATGACTCCAGATTTTCAATGTAGTCTTATGGCACCACTTCATCAACAAGGGCAGTGACAGTTTTCAAGTTCCGCCCAAAAAGCGATTTCGCCAGGCAACTGCAAAATTGCTTTTGGGCTTGAGTTGCATAATTCCTCCACCATTGGTCATGAGGTGGAGTCCCAAAAAGCGCATATCAAAATTTGGGGTCAAAATATGCAAAAAGGAATTATGATTTCAAGTTCAAAACTCCACTGAAATGCATCGAACCGCACTTTCCTTGTTGCTCATATTGCAGTTGGCGGTTCCAGCAGCGATACGTTTCTTTGATCAGAGTGGATTTACACCGTGGGATATGCTCGTGTGGGTGTGGGTGTGTGTGATGGTGAGTGGGAGATTGGGGGGGGGTTAGATTGCTGGATGTCTCCCCTCGGGGTGCTGGATTCAACACAGAGGATTGGGAACCCCAGTGTTGGGTTACTGTCCACCCCCAGTGCTGCCACATATATTTAGTGCAAGGGGGGGTGACCTGGAGGGGAGCGGAGGTCACAAGCAGTAGTGGGGTGGGCACCCCAGTCCACTTAAGATAGCTGGATACAGGCAGACAAAATATGGGAATCAGCAGCTCACTGCTGTCACTGCAGCCTGCAGCAGGACTCCAACTGCAGAAGTCAAAAGTCCCACTGTTCTCATACAGAGCATGTGGTTGAATGGCTCCTCTTGTTAAGCTGGGCACCCTGGATTTTGGGGTGCCCAAAAAGGTATTTCTGGCCAATATTTTAAAAATAAATCCAGCTAAAGGGGGTCCCATTTAGCTAGGTTCTGGTATGTTTTTTAACTTGCACTATTTTATTTTCCCTGTTTTTTATTTTCAAGGGGAAACAAGTGCTCTTATAGCACAAAAGAATCCAGAAAAGGTCTTGCAACACAGAATTGTTGGTGTCCTGCTTGGCACAGAAAATAAAACTTTAAATCTTCAACTCTTGAACCATTTAATAGTTTATCACCAAATGTTCCAGAGGCACTATCTTGGCACAGCACACTTCTACCCTGAAAGTTTCAGGAAGACCAATTCTATTATGTAGGCTGGACACGAGAGCAAATCCAAATCCCTAAGTATAGGGGGGGAAAAAATTAGGCATTACAGGAAAGTGACATATGCTGATCTCAAACTGCACAAGCTGCTGTCACAAAACTTTCCAAAGATTTAGATCTGGCCTCCTAGACAACACATACAAAATTTCAGCTAATTTTCATCGAATGCTGCCAAAAAGACTTGTTATGGAACAAGGCTTTTGTGGACTGATGTCATTATTAATTGTCGTTTTTATATGTATATTCTGATTTTATGATTCACTTGTACAGCGCCTTGGCACTTGAAAGCGCTAAATAAATAGTTTTATTTATTATTATTAAAAGATGCAAAGTTAGTCATTTATTGAATGATATCAATATGCATCATAGTCAAGATCATGCGTTGGTTGATTGCGAGACCGATAGGGCGCGCCTCACAGTGTGAGAGGCCTTTCGCACCATGCAATTCTGCTTAAAGTTGGACCAGCCTAACATCTCTGTGGTGATCTGCATGTAGCTCCATGATGCTTTGTATTGTGGGGCATGCGCGATTTGTATTTTCTTGAAACCTGGCTTCCCAGCCAAATGCCCTTTTGGGGTAACCCCTTGCTCAGTGTTTATGCACAGAGGTTCTTGTCTTTTAAATTGTTTTTATTTTAATGGGTTCACCACAATATATCCCGGCACACTGCCTTAGGGTAGCTGGTCCATGCCACTGGGGTGTCAAACAGATGAGGCATACTGATGAGTCCTGGTAGGATGAAACACGTGTCTGTCTTCTGTTAGCACCCTTTGCAAACTGTGTGAGAGGCCTTTCGGCACCATGCAATTCTGCTTAAAGTTGGACCAGCCTAACATTCTGTGGTGATCTGCATATGTAGCTCATGATGCTTTGCATTGTGGGGGCATGCGCGATTTTGTATTTTCTTGAAACTTGGCTTCCCAGCCAAATGCCCTTTGGGGTAACCCTTGCCTCAGTGTTTATGCACAGAGGTTCTTTGTCTTTTAAATTGTTTTTTATTTTAATGGGTTCACCACAATATATCCCGGGCACACTGCCTTAGGGGTAGCTGGTCCATGCCACTGGGGTGTCAAACAGATGAGGCATACTGATGAGTCCTGGTAGGATGAAACACGTGTCTGTCTTCTGTTAGCACCCTTTGCAAACTGTGTGAGAGGCCTTTCGGCACCATGCAATTCTGCTTAAAGTTGGACCAGCCTAACATTCTGTGGTGATTTGCATATGTAGCTCATGATGCTTTGCATTGTGGGGGCATGTGCGATTTTATATTTTCTTGAAACTTGGCTTCCCAGCCAAATGCCCTTTGGGGTAACCCTTGCCTCAGTGTTTATGCACAGAGGTTCTTTGTAATTTATTGAACAGCCTACTCAACCATTAGGGATGGTTATAAGGATGTGGATATGTTCTGTCCACACTTGTTGGCATGTCCTTTCCCTTTTAAGATCACCCTGAAAGTCTTCAAGCTAGCTCCTCCCACACACCTGGGTGGTGTGTCATGGGGCAGAGCCGCAGGATACACTAGATGTTTCTTTCTACTGGAAGAAAAAGGTTCCCTCCTTACTGCTGCCATGTTGAGTAGGCCCTGGTGCTTAAATCTTCAGATTTACTTCCTAAACTTACTCTAAAACTCATTCCACTTTAGTCTTCACCACGATCTTCAATCCCGACTGCAATGGACGATAAATCCTCACCCAGGTTTCACCAGTGCCCTTGTGGGCAGAAGATGTCCTGTAAAGACTCTTGTGCCTTGTGCGTCTACTGCCTGGGCCATGATCATGATCCACAGGCCTGCAACATTTTTTGGTCGTTCCACCTGAAAGTTCTCTACCATGCTGCCCTCCTGAAGTTGGTCCATCTGGAGAAACTTTACCTGCCTGTCAAATCTAAGCAAGCCTGTTGGGTGGTCTCCACGGCTGCAGGGTCCACTGAGCAGTTTAACAGCTTAAGGCCTTCGAAGAGGAGACGGCCCAGGCTGCTGCTCAGTCCTCTTCTGCCTCTGCCTTTGTTCACTCCAGTTGGGCTTCCCCTATTCGGCCTCCTTCAAGGAGCTGTGACAGTCCCCATCTGCCAAGGGAGAGGGCTCTTCCAAGTCACAAAAGTTCCTGCTCATGCAAGGAGTCCGAGAAGGATAAAGAGAAGACTCATCGTCTATGCTACTGGGCCACATCATTCCTGATCTCTGACTTTAGTTTTGACTACAGTCGACCATGGCATTGGCCGCTGGCTTCATGGTAACCGCGTCAGACCAGTCGGCTGAGACTTTTCTCTACCCTGTTGACCAGTTGTCATCTGAAGAGGCCAACAACTCTTTTTTTTTTTTTTCAGGACTCCAGTCCTGCCAGTGACCACTGACTGGTCGGCCCAGCCGCTGAGCCGGACCCACCAGTGACCAACCCAGACCAGGAGGAACCGCGGATCTCCCAGGCTTCCTCAGAGGCCCCCCATTGGCACCACTAATTGCTGATATCTCATCTATATCTTTGGGGTCGAGCAGATCCTGCCGTCAATGGTCTTGCTCTCAGCACCATGGTAACCGGTGCTGCTGCTACTCTTTTTCATCCTTTGGTGAGGAGAGCCTTTGGCGCAAATTGTCTATGCTATGAGAACCTCATGTAGCAAGTTAGTTCTCTCCATGCCGAAGTGGACTCTGGCTACCACCCCAGCCATTACCTGGCTGTTGCCAAAAGGCTGATGCAGACTCTCCCTGCAGAGCCGGTTCAGACCATGTCTGCTCTGCCGAAGCAGGTTTCTCCAATTGTGGTGGAGCTGCCTCCAAAATGGCCAACTGGGGCTCTGACCAAGGAGTCTCTGCCAGCTAAGGGGCTTCTCCATTGGCTGTCTGTCACCCTTTCACCTGACTGCCCACGGTGGGTCAAGAGTGACATGGGTGGTCGCCTGCTTTATCCAGACTCCTCTGTGTCAGAATTCCTCCTTACACTTCCATCGGACACTGAGATCTTTCCACAGACTAAAGCCCTACTTCATTCATGGACATTCTCCGCCTCATCTCCAAATCTATAGGGATGAAGCTGGAGCCCATTTAAAAGTGGGCTTGTTGTCTCCTTACAGAAATGCTGGGCAAAGGGGCCTTCCCAGTGGTCGAAGCCATTGTTGGTCATGCCCTGGAGCTCTTGCAGTGCCTGCCTCTTGCCCAGCACCCTTTGTCTGGATGGCCCCTTTCAGGGTTCATGGAGCATTCCTTGGCTAAGGGGTTGGTGGCTGACTGTGTTTAGGTACTCTGGCAATAGTGGGAACATCAATAGACCGCCAAACAGAGTCCAAGAAACTGGAACATTCAGCCAAAAATATCTCTGCTGCCTCTTCGCTCGGTCTCCGCCAGGTGAGCTCAGCTGTCTTGATGGCACACTTCTGTCATGCCCCGTTAGGCTCCCTGGATGAGGTCATTCCTTACCTTCCTGCAGACCATCAGAACACAAACTGGTCCTGGACCAGGGTTGAGCAGTGGCGAAGCAGCAACTCCTGACTGCTCTGGACACTGGTGATTCTTGTGCCTGCTCAGTGGCGGCTGTGGTTGCAATGTGCCATAGGGCTTGGCTGCAGATCTCTACCTTCATGGAATATACCCAGCACAAGCTGGGGCACCAACCTATTTGGGCCTGGTGTGGAGGGTCACCCAGCACATTAACTAGTCCAGTGCCACCCTACACTCTGACATCCAACCAAGAGGACCCCAAGGGCACTAAGCAGCAGAAGCGCAAGCCCTTTTGGTCCTCCACTCCTGTGGCAAAACCAGTCCAGCATTAGTCTGTCCAGTGGGCTCAGTCGTGGCAACTTCTGACAAAGTCTCTGGCCTTGGTGGTTCGAAAGCCCTCAGTGGTCCGAAAGCCCAGAGGGAAGGGACCTGGTGGCTTCTCAGCCAGATCTTCCTTCTCCAAGCCTGCTCAGTGATGGGGATGGGGATTGATGCCCGCCACACCAATTCCCTGCGTCGTCCTGTGGGGGTCTGGCTCTGCCACTTTCCACCTGGTCCACTGTTGCCAAGGATCGGTGGGTTCTGGAAGTGGTCGGTCAGGGTCTGCCTCTGGAATCTGAGCAGTGCTCACTGAGCCAGAGCCCCACGGGAGGGCTTGGTATCTGCAGGCACTCTGGCTCTTGGAGATGACATAGCCCAGCTCCTCCACAAGGACGTCATGGTCAGAACTGTGGATCCTCCAGACCACCCAGGGTTTGTCTCCAGGTACTTCCTGGTGCCAAAGCGAACAGGGGGCTGGCGTTCCATTCTATAGCTGCATGACCTGAACAAATTCCTTGAGTCCCGCACCTTCCGAATGGTAACTGTGTCCCAGATCATACCGTCCCTGGAGCACATGTGACTTTCCTCTCTGGATCTTCAAGACGTGTTTTCATGTCCCGATCTGTCTGTCCCACCGAGGGTTCCTCCACTTTCGAGCAAAGGGAGCCTTTTACAAGTTCCAAGCCGTGCCTTTCGGCCTCTACTCAGCCTCCAGGGTCTTCGCCAAATGCATTGCAGTGGTGGAAGCTTACTTCAGGCGCCGAGGGGTCTGGGTGTACTCCTGCCTGGATGACTGGCTGATGGCAGATTCCTCCAGGCAGGAGGTTGAGCAGTCCAGGGACTTGCCCCTCCTGATCTGCATCGACCTTGGCCTCCTAATCAACTAAGCCAAGTCAGAACTCGTGCCCGTGCAGGTGATCAGCTTCTTCGGGGCAGAGCTTAACTCTTGCCGAGCCAGGGTGCTGCTTCAGGTAGACAGGGCAGAGGTCCTCTCCTCCTTTGCCCAATCATTTCTGGTTGGGCACTTGCACCCTGCCCGGGACTTCCTGTACCTTCTGGGGTACATGGCGGCCTGCACCAGCATGGTCCAATGGGCTAATTGGCATATGCACTCCCTGCAGTGGGAGCTAGCCAGCCAGTGATCTCAGCGCAAAGGTAATTTCAACCAGCTGGTCACTGTGACATAGAGGATGTGGGACATGCTCCAGTGGTGGCTCGTCCCGGAGCATCTGCAGGAAGGGATCCAGTTTGTCTGCCCCGAGCTGACAGTCATCTTGATTGCCTCTCACAGGCTGGGGTGCCCACCTTGGGGAACAGTCCAGGAGTCCCGATGTCTCATCAGCCTGCTGGAGCTCCAGGTGGTTCAGCTAGCCCTGACCGCTTTCGCTATATTTGTCCAGCGTCAAGTGGTCCACGTCCAGATAGAAAATACCACGACCATGTACTGTCTCAACAAGTGGGGCAAGACTCATTCCTTGCCTCTGTGCAAGGAAGCTCTCTGCATCTAGACTGTTGTGCAACTTGGAGGCAGATCTCTTAGCCATCCATGTGGCAGGAGCCTCCAACCAGCTGGCGGATGCCCTCAGCTGAGTGGACAAGGCACCTCACAAGTGGTCCCTCCATCCAGAGGTAGTTCAGTCTGTTCTCCCAGTGGGGCACCCCTCAGGTGGACTGGTTTACCTCCAGGGAGAATGCAAAGCTGAGGCTTTGTGCCCCCCCCCCCAAGCAGGGCTCACTGCAGGCGATGCCTTCTTGAGGCAGTGGACACCAGACCTCTTCTATGCCTTCCCTCTATCCTTAAGTTCTTGTCAAGGTAGAGCGGGACAAGGCACAGGTGATTCTGGTGGCTCCGGACTGGTCCCACCAGTTTTGGTACACCAGTCTCCTTTGCCTCAGCAACAGGCTCCCAAGGCATCTTCCAGCATGCCCAGACCTGCTCTCCATCAGTCAAGGGGGAGGTACACCACCTGGACCTTCAATCCCTGTACCTGACAGCCTGGTTCCTGAGCGGCTAGAGTTCCACGCTTTGGGTCTCTCTGAAGATGTCTTCACTGTAATTGAGGCATCTAGGAAGGAATCGACCAGGAACTGCTATGCCTTCAAATGGAAGATTCTCCATTTGATGTCAGGATAAGGGGCTGGACCTTTCGACCTGTCCTGTGGCTAGTATTCTAGACTATCTGTGGTCTCTCGCCCAAGGGGGACTTTGGTTGACAACCCTTAAGGTGCACCTGGAAGCCATCTCTGCTTACCAGGCATGGGCTGGTCAGCAGTCAATGGCACAGGAGAAGGTGCTTTTTCAAGGGCTTGACCACATTTGCCCTGTGGTATGTGAACCACCACCACTGTGGGACTTGTTGCTGGTTTTGGAAAAGCTCATGGGCAAGCCATTTGAACCTATGCACAGGTGTGACATGTCACCTGTTGTGGAAGACTGCTTTCCTAGTGGCTGTCACATCAGCCAGAAGGATCGGTGAGCTTCAGGTGCTCTCGTTGGAGTATCCTTACCTGGTCTTCCACAGGGACAAGGTTGTCCTGTGCCCCAAGTTCCTCCCGGAGGCTGTGTCTGAGTTTCATCTGAACCAGGTGATGACTTTACCAGTGTTCTTCCTGAATCGCACCTTGGAGGCCAAACACAGGCTCCATTCTTTGGTCCCGAGACAAGCGCTCTTATAAAGAGTGCACGGCTGGAGTTTGGAGAGAGGTTCACCAGCTGTTTGTCACCTTCGCTGAAGCCACACTTGGCAGACCTGCAGCCAAGCGCATGATTGGTAGGTGGATCACTTCCTTCAGTGATCTCTGCAATAGGTTTATTTTGTTAAGTTTCAGAAATAACCTTTCAGTCAAGGCTCTTTTACAAAGGTTCCATATCGGGGACAGATGAGACATACTTGCATATATTGATGGTATAGAAAAAATGACATTGGTATGCAATACAGTTATAATCCAGAAATCTTTGATTACTAATAGCAGAGGCCTAGCAGAATGGCTGGGAGTAATAAGGCTTAAAGAGGTGTAGAGTCCCTAAAGGCTGCAAGCATAAGGACAAAAGCTGAGATCAGACTGTGCAGTCCCTCCAAGTGAGGGGGAGCAGGGAGCAGCCCGTGCCCCAAGCCAGAGGCTTTGTCAAGGTGGTGCCTGGAGAGGTAAGTGGGTAGGGAGCCTCCCAGTGGGCTAAGGGCTCATTCCACCCACCATGCCGCTGCATCAGTGGCTGCTTCTAGGGACGTCCCTATCCAGGAAATCTGCAGGGCTGCTACCTAGAAGTCTGCACACACCTTCATTTCCCATTATCACATTGATCTAGTCACACCGGGATGCTGGTTTTGGGGCCTCTGTTCTCCAGTCTCTATTCCTTAAGTAGGGGGTATACATCTCGCCTCCCTCTTCCCAGAGAACTGCTAGGAGTCTGCCAACAAGTGTGGATAGAATGTATCCACGTCCCTAGAAACACCGCTTAGTCACCTGTAACAGTAGATCTTCCACGGAGTGGTCTCTTGCAGTAGGTCATTACTTTTGGGAGTCTCCAGCAGAAGTCTGTATGACACAGCAGCTCTTCTTGCGGTTTTTTACCAGGACCTGCCCTCACATGACAGCTTCTGCTTCCTATATAGGTGTGGGCAGTCCCTGGTATCCTCCATTCATTCATTCATTCATTCATTCATTCATTCATTCATTCATTCATTCATTCATTTACCTGCCGTCTTCAGCTCACACACCAGCTTGTTCAACTTCTGTGTAGCAGTCATCAAGAATTGGATTTCCAAAGTGAATGTCTAAAGACTCTTCAAACAAACTCTATTTTGTTCCTGCTGCTGTGGTATCCTATTCTGTCCAAAGTGCTGGGGAAAAAATTGTAAGCAAACGGTTGAGCACCTACGCAGAAACTATGAACCTGCTAAACCCAGTGCAATCTGGCTTCAGAGCAGAGCATAGTGCAATTACAGCCCTAGCTGAAGTTACCAGTGACTGGCAGCGAGACCTGGAGAATAGGAACTTAGTCTGTGCAGTGTTCTTAGACCTAAGCAAAGCCTTCGACACTGTCTACCATGGTCTGCTCCTCTCCTCCCAGAGATTGTTAGGTCTGGACCCACTATCCTTACATTGGTTTGCGGACTACCTGTCTGGCTTGTGGCAGCAAGTTAAGGCAGAAGGTGAACTTTCTCCCCTCAAACCCCTGCAAAGAGGGGTGCCCCAGGGATCTATCCTTGCGCCCTTACTGTTCGCTATTTACATTGACATATCTAAGGCCAATATCCATCTGCTTGCTGATGACATGGTACTCTGTCGCCAGTCTATGGAAGCTGCCTATGGAGATCTACAAACTGAATTCAAAAAACGACTGCTAAATAAAAAGCTTTTACTAAACGCAAAAGACTACGGTTATGCTGTTTTCTTCACTTCTTCTCCATGTAGCAAACCCGGTCAGTGCTGGCTCTATTCCACAGATCACCACAATTCTCGGAGAAAAGCTAGAATTTGTCAGTAAATTAAAGTAGTTGGGAGTGTGGCTTGACCAGACTCTCCTATACAGACCATATTGAGGATTTGTTTAAAGGGAAAAAAAAAACTCAGGCAGATTTTTTTTTTTTTTTCCAGGATCAACAACTTCCTTACTAGAGATGCCAAGCAGCTGCTGGTACAAACATTTCTCTCCTTGGTTGACTTTGCTGACTTCCTTTAAAGACACTGCCCTGTCTGTCTTGCTAAATTGGATATGTTGTATCTCAGGGCTCTGAGATTCATTGCCGGTCTACCTTTTTTCACTCACCATTGTGTCCTTTTACGCTGCTGTGGGATGGCTCTCCCTTCAGTATAGGAAAAACCAAAATGCTATATTTTTGGACATACAGGGCTATTATCAAAAACTTCCCCGATACATTTCCGATCGTCCTCTGCTTTGTGAATTGGGGAAATTATGCCCTGAGAAGCTACTCGTTTATTTCCTTAATGGTACCGAAGCTTAAAACATGCCTCTGAAGAACGACTAAACTACGCACTGCCATCTCTATGGAATAATACAAAAAACACTAAAGCTGAGTACTTTTGTCAGTCTAGCCTCCTTTAAGTCTGTATATGCCTATTCGGTCAAGGAACGTTGTAACAGTTTCCATTGTTCCTAGACCTCCCCTACATCTGTTGCTCCTCTCGTTGGTATCTGCATTCCTTGTTCCTAGCTTAGCGGCTTCTCTTCCATATTTCTACTTGTATCTCACACTACTACAATTAATTTTACCATTCTGTCATCTTCATGTGCTCTCCTCTCTCTTCCCCCGTGTCCCTCTGCAGCTCTAATCTTTCCCTTGGTACCTTCAGCCACTCTACCTATATTTCCCTTCCCACCCCTCCTAGTCTGATTCACAGACTGTATATTCAGTATGCCATTACTGTGTAGACACATTTCTACATTTTGAAAGTATCGAATCATTGCTCTCCATCTGTTATTATTTTGTCACCATGTAACCATCGTGCCTCTGTTCCCACTCTTGTCCCCTCCCTCCCTCCTCCACTACTACTGGTGGATCTCCACGGTGACATCTGGATTTTCCAAATCCAGAGTCCCATTCCCCCACCCCCACACTCAGAAATCTCCTTTTCTGGATGAGGGCCTGCCTATTCCCTCTGCAGCTTCCCTAGATGAGTCTTTAATAAGATTGTTCAAATACAAAAGGTCATGGGATTCTCTACTACAGAACATGACAAACAATGTAAGGATATGGCAGAATATCTTGAGTTACCAGAGGAGCCGGCCTTGGTGGTCTCCCCACTGATTCTGACCTACCTGAATGCCATGCTGGTGGCCTGGCATCAAACTTCAGCTATTACAGCTGTTCCCCATCAAGCAGACTGCTTATATTTTATTTAAAGGTATCAGAATTGCAAACCTTTGAGTCACTCATTTACAAAGGCTCCACGTCTGAGTACATAGAACAATAGACACATATCAAAATACCCTTGAATACTGTAAATCTGCTGTAAAATGTTCCGATACAAGGTGGTAGCTAAAAACGGTATATGTTACACACAGAGAACAAGCATTAAGGAGCAAACTAATAGCAATAAGGCAGCTGGAAACTAGGGAGAAGAGCTAATTAGGACGAGAGCCCCAAGAAGGTGGTCTTGGCCAGGCATGTATCTCGGCTAAAGGCATTTTTATAACGGGAGTTGAAAAGGTGGTGCTGAAGGGCTGTTTTGAAAGGCCCAATCCTAAAGTTCTGAAGTGATGGCAACAGGGAAGGAGTTAAACCAGGTAGGGGCTCTGAAGTGGAAGGACCTCTGGGCTAGGGAGGTCCTAACTCTGGGTACATGGAGAGGGGGCTTAGATGAGCTATGGGTGCGGGGGGGGGAATTGCAGATGATCGAGGATGGGCCCGGAGGGGCCAGACCTGCTATGATCTTCTTGGAGAGGAGGCAGGACTGGTAGAGCAGTCTCATCGAAGTTGATCACATTTGCCATGGAGTACAGTGTACAGGTGCGTGAAACTTGCTGGTACCAGTGAGCAGCCAGCAGGCCTTATTGAGTGACAGTTTGATTTTTATCAGGCTCCCCTGGATCATCCTTTCCTGTCCACCATCCCAGAAGCAGATTCAGTGGTCATTATTGCTGCTCATGATCGTACTAAAAGACTCAACCACAAGTTCCTTACCACCCAATGAAGAATCCTGAAGAATTGACTACCTGGGGAAAAAGGTGTTTGCTTCTGGTACCATGAATATTCAAATCTTTTATATGGGACATATGGTTAAATACCAATGTACCCTTGGGGCTTCTGCCATTGAACTTATCAATAAACTTCCTTCTTCACAGGAAAAAAGTTATTGGCAACAATATCAACACAACTCTATCTCCTGCCATCTACTCAGGTCGGGATAGGATGCCATAGGTACCTCAGCCCGACTCTCTGCTACTTGTTTCTTTGCATCACCATGGTTGGCTTTGCATTTCAGGTTTTGTACCTGATGTACAACATAAAGTAGCTAATGCACCATTCAACCGGTCCAGACTATTCGGGGCCAGGTACTCTAATGCTATTAGATGACCTACAAGCATCTGGCAGAACCCTGTGTATGGTACACGATATATATACCAGTCTACAACCTACTGTACTCGGTATTCCTCCTATTCCAAAGGAGGTGGAAAATATTAGACCGCTAACAATGGCTTTCGCGGTCATGCCTACTCCGCAAGGGGCCACGCCTCCACCACCTGTGGCTCTCATGCCCATGCATCTGGAAGGGACAGGCAACCCAGTACTCTGTGACCTATCAGGGCTTTCCCCTCATTTCTCGACCAGGCCTCTGTGGCTGTAGGGAGTCGTTTTTTTCCCTCCATCTAGAGGCCTGGAAAACTACCACTTCAGACAGATGGGTACTTCTGATCATGCAGAAGGGACACAGTCAGAAGTTCACCTCCTCCTGCTCCCCTTGCAGGTTCAGTATCCTCCAGATCGTGTACCTATCCTTCAAGAGGAATTTAAGGCACTTTTGGCCAAACAGGCCACCTTACCAGTGCCCCTTCCAGAACATCAAATGGGAGTTTACTCCCACTTCTTTCTGGTACCCAAACAAACCAGAGATCTCAGTCCAATAGTGGACCAGAGACATCTGAATCTGTACCTTCAGTTCAAGAGTTTTCGCATGATGACTCTAAATGCCATCATGCCTATCCTGAAACAAGGAGACTGGCTGGCTTTGTGCCCTGGATATGAAGGATGCCTACTTACATATCCCATTCATCCAGCCGATCACAAATTTCTGCACTTCCACCTTCTGGGTCAAAACTATCAGTTTTGAGTGCTTCCTTTCGGCCTCTCATGGGTCCCAAGTGTTCACCAAATGCCTAGTGGTGCTGGCAGCAGCCTTACAGGACTTTGTTTTTCTATACCAAGATGATTGGCTAATCAAAGCAGACTCCAGAGAAGCTCTGTTTGCCTCCCTGGCCGCTACACTGAACATGTTCAGTGATCTAGGGATAAGTCAACTGGTCCAGTCAAAACCAGACTCTTTCCAATACATCGGAGCTGTTCTAGAAGATGGTCACAGCCAGAGTTTACCTCCCACCTGCTCACCAGGACACTATCTCTGGCTTCACATATACAGACTTAGAAAATAGTCACGGCCAGACAAATGCTGAGCCTTCTGGGTCACATGTCCACTGCCATCTTGACTGTGGCATTCGCCCGTTTTCACGAGACCTGTCCAGTGGACCCTCCAGAATTGATGGTCTCAAAGAGCAGGACAGTTCAAAGATGGAATCTGGGTCACTCCCTCTCTGAAGTTCCACCTGAAATGGTGGACAAACGAAACCAATTTGTGTCGAGGAATGCCTTTCCAGTCCCTCCCATAGATGTTAACCACAGATGCTTCCCTTGACGGATAGGGCACACATTTGGGCTGTATCGGACTCCAGGCCAGTGGACCTCTTCCCATCGCCCTCGTATCAGTCTCCTAGAGATGAAAGCGGTTTGTCTAGTTCTTCAGGCATTCTAGCCCTATTTCAAGCCGGGACCATTGCTGATTCAAACACTGCAGTGGTATTTCACCTCAAGCAAGGAAGGGGGCACAAAATCGTCCACCCTCTGCATGGAGAGCCTTGCAGTTTGACAAGAAGCCATCAAACGAATGCTAACTGCCATCCACCTACCAGGACAGTGCAATCAGTTAGCCGACCAGCTAAGTTGCCAGTCCTCTCGAACGGACACTTCACAAAGCAGTACTCCAAGAAATTTTCGACCTGTGGGGAACACCACAGCTAGATCTGTTTGTCTTCCCAGTCAGTCACTGGCTCCCCAATTACTTCTCTATGACCTGTCCCAACCTTAGACAGGACTCCACTTATATGCCCCGGCCCCCATCCCTCTCTGCAACAGACTCTATTGAAACTACAAATGGAACTGGCCTCCATGATTCTCATAACGCCAATGTGGCCTTGTCAATCGTGGTACCCCCTGCTCCAACAGCTGTCAGTAATGGAACATGTTCCATTGCCAGTCAGACCAGACCTCTTGACTGTGTCATAGATCCCTCCTGCAACCCAGGCTGAAGATCTTCCATCTTCATGCTTGGCTCCTGAGGACACATTCATAAATAGACTACAAGTATCTTCTCCTGTTGCCAACATTCTCTTGGCCTTTGGTAAACCAGCAACCAGAGAAACATAGAATTCTAAATGGAAATGCTTTTCCATATGGTCTGCCTCTTGCTCACTGGACCCTTACTCTTGTCCACTGACTAAGGTTTTAGACTACCTGGCCTCATTATCTGAGTCAGGTTTAAGTTACTCTTCCAACAAAGTCCATCTGTCTGCCATTTCAGCATTTCATGAATCTATAGATGGCAGACTACTGTACCAACAACATTTAGCCAAGATGTTTTTGAGAGGAATGATGCAAATTAAGCCCATCAAAAGACCCACTCCTCCGTGGATTTCAATTTTATGTTAGAAATATTGATCCTTTAGCCATTCGAACCAGCGGTCATTGTGACCTGTTTCCTTTCATGGAAAATGTTATTTCTAGTTGCTGTTGCTTCCGCTCACCATATTTCCGAACTTCATGCCCTCATGTGCAGGGAACCCTACTTGATTTTCCATAAGTACAGGGTGGTCCTTCGTACTGACCCTTTCCTTCCTAAAGTAGTCTCCGAACATACTGTAGTTCTATGAGACAGAGAATCCCTCAGGAGTAGGAAAGGAACAAAGATTCCAATCCCTCTGTCTGATCCAAAGTCTTTCTTGTTTTATGACAGGAACACTTTGAGACCTGCAGCTGCAGGAGGTGCAGGCCATGGAGTTCTTAAATGTCTCTTGTCTGCCCTTTTCCCTGCACTGAAGTGTTTATGGCTTTTTGCATTGCAGCTGAGTTATTGACCAGGAATGGGCCAGGATGGATGAATGAATTAACGTTTATAGCCCCCCTAGGCCAAGGAATAGTTGGGTATCCATTATGGAGGAGAGCCCCAGAAGTGGGAGGTGCCTGCACTTGCAGACAAGGCTGTGCAGTTATGTCTGGTATATGACTATACTATTTGCAGGTTCAGCATCCCTTAGTGTCACTACAGACAACCGGGTGGACACCTCAAGGTAGAGGCATTTTTACCTTGAATTGGATAAATATTTGTGTATTATATGCAGTGCCCATCACTGCTCAGGGTAACTATATCCTTAGTTCCTCCTCAAGTGGAAAGGCAGGCAGTGAGTCAGACTTTGGATCCCTTGATGAAGTTTTTTTGTTTTGTTTGTTTCTGATATAGGTTAAGGCAGTAGTTGGTTTCCACAGGCTGCGGGGCTGGGATTCTTTATTGGGTGCTTCCAGGTGGGTGGTGGGGAGACCAGGTCTGGAGCTGAAAGTTAAGTTTGTGTGCCACACATCCTTCAAGATGGGAGTCCTTGCAAGCCATTATACAGGCAGTCCAACCAGGGACTTATTTAGCGCCCATAGATTGGAGAGATGCCTAGCTCCACATCCCCATTCACAAGTTACACCAGAAGTTGAGGTTGCAATCCAGAGACTGCTTTCCAGTATTGAGCCTGTTTGGCCTGACAACCATGCTGGGTTTTCTTTGAAGAGCTGGTTGTCCTAGTGGTGTCCTGGAAGCAGGAGGGGCATCACATCTACTTCTATGTGGTTTATTTGCTCATCTTGTTCATCCCAGTTCAGATTACACATCTGGTGGAGAAGTCTGTCAATCTTCTTAAATTCTGGAGACTCCTGGTTAGATTATCATTCAGGACATGAGTCTCAAATACAGTATCAATGGCTGGAGCATCTGGGGCTTGCATTTCACATGGATGAAGCTAAAGTGTCCCTCCTGTAGCGGAGAAGCCAGACAGTGGTCTAGGTTCAGACTTCAGAACATTCTAGTTTTGATGACCAGCAGTGATAAAACTGGTACAGGGGCTCTGATCGCATATGCAGACTTCCAGAACAGGATGCTGGAGGCATGGTTCTTGGTCTCTGGTGTTGAGCCCACTGTCTCATTTCTACAGTTGCTGGTATAAGGACCCGAGAACCTCAGTAAAGGGTTTCTCTGATTTGGAGCCCCCCCCCAGTGCCAGTCTTTTTGGCTGGTGAGTGGTACTGGTCCAAGTTCAGGTACAGTGGGTCTGGAGCCCCCAGGAACAGCTTGTATACATTTGTGGGAAATGAGGACAGTGTTTCCCCACTTCCATTTCCAGAACAGAGTGCAGCCTATGGCTGTGATAGTCTGACGTGGCCGACCCCTTGTTGAAGCAAGACATTGCCGATGCCTTGACCATAATATTCAGTCAAGGATGAATGAGTGGGCAGGCCATGATAGTGGGAATGACTGGTGCTACTGTAGGCAGAGAAAGTCCTGTCCCTCCAAATTTGCAGGCTGATTGGGAGGCTGTCAAGACTGTTCTTCTGGAGGAGTAGACGTGGACCCTGGAGATGTTTTTAGGCTTCTGTGCAGATGGTTTGACTTCATATCAATCTTTGTGCCAGAGGAAAAAGCTTGGGTACAAAGTTTCTTCAGCCAGTTCCAGCTTCCTCAGGCAGAGGCAGTGGATGTTCTGCCTCGCACATGGGATTTTCCCAGAGCTTTCTTGTACAAGATAGGTTTAAAAGCTAATGCGGCCAAGAGGAAGCTTCTGCATGATAGCTACCAGAATGGCCAAAAGGGCAGTGGTTCTTGGTCCTAGTGTTCCTAGCCTGGCAACCTCCATTCCAACTTTTGCTTCAGGTGGGGGGGGGCTATATTTTCAAGGCACAGTTTTTCATTCAGATCCGAGGGTAATGCAGTTAACAAGACTAACTATGGAGAGGAAGACATTAATGAAACTGGTGTTTCTCCAAAAGGTGTTTTGGATTGTCTCCTGTAGTTCTACAGATATGGGAGTTCATACAGGCAGGGGTAGGCAAGGATAAAGTGTTGAGCACCCTGCAAGGCCAGGTACCTACTCTGAGGGCAATGGTGGGATCATTCTTAAGACCAAGTTGGAAGTGTGGTGTTTACCAGGGTGGTCAGCAGTAGTCTGCTGCATTCACTATGGAAGCTGTATTTACCATCCTATGCTCTGAATAGGACTCTCTTGCACTGTTTCATAAGTGCTTCGAGACATCTTGCAAGATGTTTTCTACTTGCGCTCTGTCCAGCCAGAAGAATTGGTCAACTTCAGGCACTATTCTAGAAGAGCCTTAATTTATAGGGCCTAAGGAGAAGATGGTGTTAGACAGTTCCAATGCTTGAGTAAGGTTCCTGCAGCCTTCCATGCAAGTTGGCAAGTCTGTTTGCCGGTCTGTCCCAAACCAGCAAATCCAAAATGGGAGGGATTCGCACAGTGCAGTTAAGGCTTGTCTGAAATGAGCTATGCAAGGTGATAATGTGGTTCCATCGTCACACATTTACTAAGCACTACAGATGGGATGTCCAAAGTTATGCTGATTTGACCTTCAGATGCAGAGTTTTACGGGCAGGGGTTAGCAGGTGAATTTGATATGTCGCCAGTATGTGTTATATTTGGGACAGTATTCTCCCCCACCCTCGGTAGGAATGGTTATTGCTTTTTAGAACCCATATATGTAAACTCCCCATTGACATGGAGTGCTACAGAAAGACGTTTCTTCCTTTCTGTAATATCTTTCTGTTGGATCCAACATTCTTAATAGGGCCTTTCTGGGGAGCCCCTGGCTCCTATTGGAGAATACAGTCCGATATATATCTAGAGAACATTGGATTTGAGCAACACTTTAATATGCAGTTATTGCTGATGATCTGGAATTGTCAAACTATGGACCTTTATATATTCTGTTGGATTTACCAGGCCTGCAAGCCAACAGGTTGCGAATTCTGACTAATGTTCGGTGCTACACCATTATAGGTTACTGCTTCACTTGTTCTATTCAGTATTACCCAAAGATGGGAAATAAGTGCCTTAGGTGAGACTTGAACCAGGCTGTCCAGAATACCATTCTGGTTGCACTACCAGTTGCACCACTAAGGCAACTGGAAACTGGGATGTCACAAGGCATCTTTCTCTGATGCACAACCTGGTGGTGCACAGATTAAATTTTCAATCGCAAGAGTGCAGTGTGCACATTTATGGAATCCAAAAAGACAGAATAGAAAAATAAGTGCCTTAGCTAGGACTTGAACCCAGGCCACCAGGAATACCATTCTGGTTGCACTATCAGCTTCACCACCAAGGCAACTAGAAACTGGAACATCCTGCTAATACCGACCTAGGTTCAAGCCCAGCATTAGAAAGAGTAAGGTGCCTCTGTACGTCCCAGTTTCCAGTTGTTGGTGGCACAGCTGGTAGTGCAACTGGACGAGTATTCCTGGCGGACTGGGTTAAAGTCCCAGCTAAGGCACTCAGAATGTCTGTTTGGATTCCATAAATGTGCACACCATACCCTTGTGACTGAAAATCCGTTCAGTATTGCTCCGTGTTATTACCATTTAACTTTAATGCTACAAGCATTGGCAGCATACCAGCTTTATCACGGACCTGTGACCTGATGACTTAATGAGCAGGATGGGCTAGAGGAATTGATCGATGGGACATGTTCGAACAGATCTTCAAAATGGGGTAGGTCATCATTTATCTCTTTGAGGCGAGGGTACTTTGCACCATGCAGTTTAATGAATGGTTGAAAAAATGGTGTGGAGCACAGGGGTTTGGCTTCATTGAGGACTGGGGTTCCACCTGGAGGGACACCAGCCTATACTGGCAGAATGGTCTGCATCTGTCCAGAAAGGGAACAAGTCTTTTGAGCAATCTGTTTAAATGCTTCATTGGCAAGCTTTTAAACTAGTCAAGGGGGAGGCACTGATAAGCAGCAGGAAAATCCCAGCCTCTCCTCTACAAAACAGGGTACTAAATGAGAAAAGACCGAGGTAAACTGGGTCTGTGGGGATGCTGCAAAGAAGGTAAAGCCATCAAAAATGGAGAGCAATGAGTACCAATGCCCGTAGTCTGAGTAACAAGCTCCTGAATTAGTGGCCTTGATGGAGGAGGAACATCTGGATATTGTGGCAGTCACAAAAATGGTACACACAAAACCATGACTGGGACATAAACATACCAGGATACACTATCTACAGGAGGAACGGAGGGTAAAAGAGGAGGAGGAGGAGTAGCTCTTTACGTAAGGGAAGGAATCAAGGCAACAGAACAAAAGGGAAAACAGGGAGGAGAAGAAGCACTGTGGGTAAATTTGGAGACCGCAATGGTACCACAGTCCATAGGGTTAGATACAGACCCCTCTCAGGGGGAGAAATGGACAAAGAAATGATAGAAAGAATACTTAGAATGGCAGAAAAAGGGGGAGATATTGCTGTGGATGATCTGAATATGCCAGATGTTAACTGGAATGCAGTTGCAGCAGCCACTTCAGAGTGGGTTATTCTAGATGCCCTACAAGGGGCATGCCTTAGACAACTAGTATTGGGCCCACCTCGAGAGGGAGCAATCTTAGACCTGGTTCTCTCAAATGGAGATGAAGAGGATCACAGATGGAGAAGTGGGTAGCCATCTGGGAACTAGCGACCATCGAACAGTATGGTTCACAATAAACACAGCAATAGTCAAGGCATACAAAGGCAAAAGTACTGGACTTTAGGAGGGCTGACTTTGCCAAAATAGGTGAGTGCTTAAGGAATGCACTAGCAAAAGGGCAGGAAGGAGGTAGAAGAACAATGGGAATAATAAAACTGCCATCACAGAGGTAACAAGCCTTTGTGTGAAGCAAATTAACAAAACGAAACGATGTAAGAAATCACTATGGTTCTCAAAGGAAGTGGCAGTGAAGGTTCAAGAGAAAAAGAAAACATTCAGGAAGTACAAGGAATCACAGAAGGAGCAGGACAGGGAACTGTATCAGTTAAAGCAAAAGGAAGCTGGGAAGGCAGTCAGAACAGCAAAGGCCCAAACCAAGGAAAAGAGAGCCAACTCTGTTAAGAAGGGGCATAAAACCTTCTATAGGTACATCAGGGAGCGAAGGAAGACCAAGGGAGGGATAGTGAGGCTTAATAAAGGGGAAGGAGGGTGGGCAGAGGGTGACTGTGAAAAGGCAGAGATACTAAATAAATATTTTTGCTCAGTATTTACAAAGGAAGATGGGGAGGTACCTAAAACAAACAGTAGAAACACTCTGGATACAGAAGTGGATACCAGCCCATTTACAGAAGAAAGGGTTCTGAAAGAACTCTTAAAACTGAAGGTGGACAGAGTAATGGGGCCTGATGGGATTCATCCCAGAATTCTAAAAGAATTAAGGGTAGAACTAGTGATACCACTGACTACCCTGTTTAACAAATCATGGGAGGATGGGGTGGTACCCGAGGACTGGAGAAGGGCAGATGTGATTCCCGTTCACAAAAGTGGGAGCAAGACAGAAGCAGAAAACTACAGACCTGTTAGTTTAACCTCAGTGGTAGGGAAAATGATGGAATCACTTCTGAAGGAATGAATTGAGTATCTAGAGGCCAGAGGGGCTCAGGACCCAAGGCAGCATGGGTTCACAGTGGGAAGGTCATGCAGACAAATCTGATAGATTTCTTTGACTGGGTGACCAAAGTAGTAGATCAGGGAAGGGCTGTGGACATGGCCTACCTAGACTTTAGCAAGGCATTTGACACAGTCCCACACAAAAGATTAATATACAAGTTAGCCAGCCTGGGAGTGGGTCCCAAGATGACAGCCTGGGTAAAGAATTGGCTGAGAATAGGACAGAGAGAATAGTAAATGGAGTCCACTCTGAAGAAAGGGGGTTACTAGTGGGTACTGCAGGGTTCAGTATTAGACCGTCCTCTTCAATGTCTTTATGTTTATATTGCAGAGGGACTGGAAGGAAAAGTAGGTCTTTGCAGATGACACAAAGATCTGCAACAGAGTTGATGCACAAGGTGGGGTGGAAAGGATGAGAAAGGACTTGGCAAGGTTAGAGGAGTGGTCAAATGTATGGCAGCTTAGATTCAATGCTAAGAAGTGCAGGTAATGCACCTGGGAAACAAAACCCAGGGAAGAGTACACAATGGGGGTGAGATACTAACAAAAAAAAATGGAAAGGGACCTGGGGGTAGTCATATCAGATGACCTCAAGGTGGGCAAGCAATGTGAGAGGACAGCAAGGAGAGCTGGGGGGGGATACTGGGATGCATATGGAGAGGCATCAGCAGCAGAAAACAGGAAGTTATTATCTCTCTGTACAGACAGTTGGTGAGACCCCATTTGGAGTACTGCGTGCAGTTCTGGAGACCCAATCTCCGCAAGGACAGACAGGATGGAAGCTGTCCATAGGAGGGCAACTAAAATGGTGCAGGGTCTGCACCAGAAGACGTATGAAGAGAGACTTAAGGAGCTGAATATGTATAGCCTCGAGGAAAGGAGAGAGAGAGAGACATGATAGAAACTTTCAAGTATCTTAAGGGAATCAACAAAGTCCAAGAGGGTAGCATCTTTCAAAAAAAGAGGTGTGCAAGAACAAGGGGGCACAATTTGAAGATAGAAGGGGGGCGGCTCAGAGGTAATTTAAGGAAGTATGTTTTTCACAGAGAGGGTTGTGGATGCATGGGATGGCCTTCCGGGGGAAGTTGTGGAGTCAAAAACAGTGGTGGAATTCAGGCATGCATGGGACAGTCATAAGGCAATTCTAGGGGGTGGGGGTAGGAAGAAGTAGGCTGCTGGTTAACTAGGATCTGCAGCTTATCCAATAGATAGGAAAATGGGCAGACTGGGTGGGCCAAGCGGTCCTTATCTGCCGACAAAATCTGTTTCTCTGTTATAAGCAATGAATTTATTTAAGTCATCTTTAGGCTATGGGGAGAGTTCAGCGACCTTGACTTCGAGATTTTCACAGACTGACATACTGCATGAATAAGGGTGAGTTGATGAGGATCTCTGAATGTTCACATGCTCAAGGTTCTATGTGGATTCACAGCTTTGAGCTGTACCACTACCCCGTGAGGGTGTTCATTACCCATATGTATAAACTCCCCATGGACATTGGAGCTAACAGAAGTAAGTAGGAAGACATTTCTCGTTGCCATACTGTGGCCTGCAGTATTCCTCACTTAAAAAGCAGCTGATGCCTTCAGGAGAACTTCAGCGAAACATATTTAGACACAGTTCGGCTTGTATTTGACATTAGCCCTGCATTGAACCTCTCCATTTATTTATTACTGATACAAGTTGCATGAAAACAGGATCTTTGCTCCTGAAGCGTTTATCTATTCCTGTTACTTTCTGCTTACTTGAAGTCTTAATGTACTGCTTGTGACATCAGTTACTGCCATGACAACAGATCCTTACAACAGAGGATTATGACATGAAGTAGGCAGTAAGCTATACAGGCAGATGAACTGAGGTATAAAAATCATGCATTTATGCAAATTTCCTCAGCAATAATATGCAGGAGAAATCTATAGAATATACATGGAATGCAAACTGAATTGTACCTAAATATGTCTTTCAAATTTTTTTCTTTGAGACGTCAGCAGCTCTTAAGGTGCATTTGGCCACTGTATCAGCTTTCGAGAACCTATTGATTGTCATGGTTGCACAATTAGAATGGTCCCCTAGGTTCCATATGAGGAATACCCTTTAGAAACCTATCTGGAATCCAGTCCTGCCTTGGGACCTGAATATTGTGCATGAGAAACTGAAACTGGCTCTTTCCAAGCTGACTGAGTTGTGACTTATATTTGTTGTTGTGGGAGAATGTTTTTTAGTTGCAATGACTTCTGCTCTAAGGATTTCGGAGTTTCATGCTCTAATGTATGAGCCTTATTTTTTTTTTTTTCCCCAGAGTCTTTATATACAAATCCTAAGTTTCTACCAAAGGTGGTATCTAAATTTACACTAAATCAAATGATGCAGCTTCCTGTTTATTACTTAGAGCATGCCAACCAGGGTGAGGCACTGTTCCATACTCTAAGAGCACTCTAATATTATGTTACTCTCACCAAGGACTACAGAAAGTCTTACGTTTTTTGTGGTGTTCATGCCTGAGAGAGGTTGCCCATATGTATAAACAGTGCCTAGCCAAATGACTAGCACATTGTATTAATGTCTGGTATAGGAAGTACAGTAAGGAATTTCCTGGAGTTTGGGGCCTCTCCACTAGAGGTATGGCCACTTCTGTTGCCTGTTTCAGAAATGTTCCTTCTGCTGACGTGTTGCAGCAGTTTGCCTGGTGCTGGTCTTCTGTCCTGGTTCCCCATGGTTGGAGGTCCTCTGAGGCTCATCTCTGGCATGGAACTGAGGAGAGAGGGACAATATGTGTGGCACGTCATTGTGGGGGCCTTTGGCTAGCAGTTTTCATGTGGTCCTGGCACTGACTGCTGCAGTTCCAAAGGTGTGGTCTAATAGAGTAGTCAAAGATCTACTGTTACAGGTTCTTGCATAACTAATCTTTGCTTCCACTAGAAAGCAACCCCCATCTCGTAGGAGCTTGTTTCAAAGGCATCTACTTTTGACTTGAGTACTGTCGGCCTACCACCCACAATACACACAAGGATCAGTTTCTTTCCTTGCATTCTTTATGGATCCTACGTACTCCACTTCTGGCACTTCACACTGCTCTTCTGGCATCCTGTATGGATCCTAAACACTCCTCTTGCAGCTTGCCTCTGGTATACTGACTTGCATCAAGGCTGAGATGGGCAACCGTACTGCATTTGGTCCCAGCTGGACGATGCACACGTCTGTGGTTTATTTTGTCTGGAATAGATCTAAAAAGCCTACTTGAAAATAACTTCTGTTGAAGCCTTGTCTGCATCCCCCTCCCACCACTCAAGGACTTGCATATCCATGATCCATTTCAGGCTGGAGGCTTCAGAGTGTTTGAATGCAGTTTGTAGAGACCGAAGCGAAAAGTTAATTTTTTTTTTTCTAGTATTCCCCTCTTGCATGCTACTAGCCATGGTTGCTCCCTTCTAGACCCATGTTGTCTCTTCCCCAGGCTCTGGGACTTGCCCCGACTGCAGGCGTGGGTTCTGCTCATTTTTATAGCTGGGGTGGGACCCACCTCCTTCTGACTTCTTGTGCTGCCTGCTTTGCCATCCTGTGGAGGGGCAGCAAACATTGGCTGGTCAACCACAATGTGGAAGCAGTCCCCCCCTCCCAGCACAGCACAGGATGTACTCGTTAAGTGGGCAGATCACATCCTCCCCCAGGGTCAGCATACAGTATCTTCATTGCACTCTAGATGTAACCCACCCAGGAATATCAACTTGGAATCCAGACTCTAAAATGCATTTTTATGTAAATTAGTGGTGTCATGTAGGTTCTCATTTACCCAACTGGTATTCCTTTCATTTAGGTACATCCATTCAAAGAATCGTGCTAACCTGCCCTTCAGGCTGTCGGTGAACCATCTTGCTGATCGCACAGCCAAGGAGATGGCTACTCTAAGGGGAAGAATGATGAGGAAGACCCCAAATCGTGGCTTGCCATTCCCCATAGAGCAATACACAGAGGTCATTGTGCCGGAAAGTATGGACTGGCGTCTGTACGGTATGGGCTGTTTTTTTTTTTTTTTTTTTTCCTTTCCAATGAAAATAGACTGAACATTTTCTTTCTGCAGGGAATGCCCAATGTGACAGAAGAGGATAGAACTGTGACTGGTCTCTTGCAGCTTTACCAGTTTCAAGTCCTCGAGTCAGCTTGTTGCAGTACTGCTAGCATTTAGGGAAGCGGGCAAGGGGCAGTGAGGCTGGTAAAGACAGGCATCGTGTCTGACCAACTGCAGCTTGCTACCTGAAATGGGAAGCAAGGGTGTAGTTGGCATGGGCAAAAAGTTTCAAAATGCTAAAAACCAAAAATGTAACTTGATGGCAAAGGGCATGTTTCAACACATTCAGTTGCCAAGTGCCCCCCCCGAAACCATAATCGTCACTGTCTGAACCAGTGATAAATCAATAACCAATCACTTGAGGTAAGAGAACCTAGGAGATGGTTAAGGGAACACCTATAGAGACTAACAATGCAAGTTTGCAGTTCCACTGGAAGGAAAAAACTGAGGCATTCTGGAAAAGTATCTAAAGAGTTGAGCACAGTACAGAAGCAGAGTGGATACAGAACTAGGCAATCTGTGATATGGTCTGGCCTCGGGCTATAGCTACTGGGGAGGGAGGGGAGAGATTCTCAATAAAAGTGAACACCCGCTTGCCTAATGTGTAACAATAAAGTCTCCTTAAGAACCTGCTTGCCTACAACAGATAAACTATACTGCGCAATAGACACAGAAGTCTGTAACCATATAGACACAAAAACTACAGCAGTAGACTAAAAAGGCAATATAAAGTTGTACAGTACTACATTTTAGGCTTATGTTTAAATCTGTCATGGAGAGCTGAAAGAGGTGCAGCAAATGCATTTAGTAGTATCCCACGCTCTTGGGTCTTCTGATTTAAGAATTTACGAATCCACCCCACTTGGAAACCTAATCAGCATCCCTGGGAAAAGGTGGCAGACTGCCCTGTAGCTTAATAGTAAACGCCAGAACAGTATTCCAAATATAAAGATTCAGCGAGGAATATTCATGGGATTTCTTGTCACCATGCCTGTTCTGCATTGCCCTCAATCCACTAAGCAAAATAAGCAATTCCTGACAGAGCAGCTACACAAGTCCTTCTCGGATTACATTTGATTATACAATGTGCCAAAATAACATGTACAAAATGAAAGTGAACAGTGAAAATGTTAATTGGAGCCTGCCAAGCCAGTGATCTGTCAGCAATGACTGGAGCTTTCCTATGGATGCTCGTGCCTTGGGAAGACTCCTTATAGAGCAGCTGTCTCCTAATGGCTCAGGGGGACATGGAGCCATTCTGCAAAGGACTGACCTTGGTTCCAGTCCCGTACAAGGCACTAGGATTGTCTGAGTGTGCCAATTCAAGGGAATGGAGGCACTGACACCGGTCTGACATGCATGCTTATGACTTCTGGAGGGTGCTACTCTTGACTGCTACCACCTCTTCAGCCCCCTTCACTGCAGCAGGTGTTCCAACAAACGTAGTCTGTTACCACTCAGTACCTTGCCCCAGATATAGCCTGAGAGGAAGGAACTACCTTGGACCTGCCCTAGCTGAGCTTTGGACCTACAGATGCTTAACTAATGTAGGGCATCATGACATTTAGGCAGCTTGCCTTGGAGGGGTAGGGGTGGGAGTGGGAGGTTACAGGGGGTTATAAAAGTACTGAAATCCAGTATAGAAGAACTTGAGCAGGAGTAAATACTTGGAGATGAAGAAGCAACTTTATTAAATGGTGAGAGAAAATCCTGTGACCCGATTGGTCATTAGCCGTGCATCATAAGTGTCTAATGCATGGCTAAAAACTGAGGCAGCAGAACTTTTAGAAGCTTGCAGCTGCCATTTTTCCACCTGGCTTGGCCCACATATCTGTACAGTTCCCCATTTTAGCTGTGGATGTAGCAGTTACTTTGACTCACAGGGTAAAATAGTAGATCTTACTTGAGGGGTTCCTTCAGTAGGGCCGCATGGCAGACTTTTCTAGCAATACCTGACTGGGGGCTGCCCCCTTCAGTCATGTGACTGATGTCAGCGTGACTGTATATAGTGAGCGTCCCCACACCCGCCCTCCAGTTCTTTCCCGCTGTCGCCTCGTGTCAGTCTTATCGCAGACTTCCAGTAGTGATCGAGAAAGTTTGTTCGCGTCGGGTGTTTTCCCTTGCAATTCTCTTCAGTCTTTCAGTATTTGATGTCTTCTCCAAAGAAAAAGTGCTCAGCTTGTGGCACGCAGATCCTGCACAAAGACTGTCATCAGCAGTGCGTGCTCTGCTTAGGCCCAAACCATCCATCTCCTTCTGCCCTGATTGCCACTCGTTCATCCAGGCCACTAAAAAATGGAGACAGCAGGCACTGGAGGCCCACCTTCTCAAAACTTGTCTGGCCTCCCTGGAGAAAAGGTGGAGTACCTTAGGGATTCGTTCGAAAAATCTTCTCCTTTTAAAAAAAAAAAAAAAAAAAAAAAAAAAGCACAAGGGTAAGACTAGGGAGCGGGCTCGCTCGGCGGACGACGCCAGGCCGTCCACAAGCAAGGCCCATTTACCGCCGAAGACTGATGGTAAGTCGGACAAGACTTCAGCGGGTAAGTTGGCCGCTGGATCCTCTGGCGATCGCACTGCTCCAGCCGGTAAGTCTGCTCTCGGCTCCTCCGGGGACAGCACGACTGTCACTAAGTCGACTCCCCCGGCTTGGGGCAGTCGCCTGACCATGGTCGATAAGCCGGCCAGGGGCTCCTCCCCTGACCGCGTGGCCCTGCCTGCTAAGTCTGCCATCTCTGACAACCGCACAGGCGTGGTTTCCCCATTAGTGGCCTAACTGCGCCTCTCCCGACGTCTGGCGGGACCAAAGGGAGAAGGCCCCTCTCCCTCCTTCCACTACGCCCGCTTCCTCTCACTCCTCCCTGGACGTGTCCGGCGATGGTCTCCGAGAACCCATCGAGCCTCTCAACATTGTGGGCATTTCTCCGCACTCCCCCCCCCCCCCAGGGGTCCCGGATCAGGATGCTCCTTCACGGCCGTCTGGCCTTTCTATGGAGGCTCCTCTGCCTTCCGGCAGGACACCAGTGGCTCCCCTGATGCCAGTGATCCCGACGATGGTCCCTCAGCCGAGCCCAGTCAACAGGCCTTTACCTCTGGCCCCTATGCCGGAGCTCCCTCGTCCGGCCCCTCCGACGCCGAATTGGGTCGTGCTGGTGCTGACGTCAGTCCCTTCAACGTGGACTGTTCCAACGCAGGACCCTCTGCCCATATGTACAACGGTGGATCCGACGTGGGTTTCCCGCCTGATCCATCGTCTGATCTACTGTAGGCCCCAACCTGTCCCCATTACCCCTTTGGGTATCCTGGGATCCCTACCCAGGGGGTTCCACTCCTGACTGGAGCCAATTTGGTCAGTTTCATGGATACAACCCATATTCCCCTTATATGGGTTACCAGGGGTTTTATGCCCCTCTGGTGATCCTGGATTTCAAGACCTTAATTCAGTCTTGGTGGCAGGGGCCAGGTCGAGGTGGTTACTGTTTTTTTTTTTTTTTTCTTTTTCTAGAAGCTAGACTCCTCAAGAGTCAAGAGCTTCCTAGATCCCCTTCCCTGAGTATCTCAGTTTCAACCGTCCACATCTCGGGGAAGACTCGGCAGGATGTTCCCTTGAGGGATTTCCATAGTCGTCCTGTTGAGGAGGCGGAAGACTGTTCTGATGGGAGGGAGGACTCCGAGGCGGAGGAACCTGTGGAGGACCCTGATGCTACAAAAGGAAGAACCTCTCCTAAATCTCCTCTGGAGGATCCTTTCTTTTCAGACCTCTTGAGGACCTTAAGAGATCATTTTGACTGGGAGTTGGAGGACCAGAATTCTATGCAGCAAAGACTCGTGGAGCATCTGGATTTAGAGTCTCTGCCGTCTATTCCAGTCCCCCTGTGGATGGGTCCTCACCAAGACCTCACCACCATCGTCTGGCAGATGCCTCATTCGATCCTGGCTATCCCCAAGAGGGCGGACAGGCTCTACTGGGTGCCTAAGGATGCACCTCTTTTAAAGGCTCATCCTAAGGCAGACTGTCATCTCAGCTGCTCATGACCGCTCCACAGCTCCCAAGCACATGAGCACAACACCTCCGGACAAAGAGTCGAGGCTGGACCAGTTCAGAAAGGTCTACTCATCGGCCACATGTGCCCTTGGATCCCTTAGTTACGTGGCCCACATGGTATCTCACCAGAAACTGACCATGGCCAGGCTGGAGGAGAGCGTCCAGTCTATGGACCCATCACCCCTTAAGGAGGAACTTGCCAAGTATCTCCGCCTCTCCAAGATCTCCTGTAGGCATGCTCTTCGAGCCACCTACGACTCCATCAATTCGGTGGTCCGTAGCTCGGCAACTGCCGTTGCCCTTGGACAGCATTCCTGGACTTGCCAACAAAGTCCTGTCAGCGATTCAGGATGCCCCTTTCAGGAGCTCGGTCCTTTTTGGAGGAGATGCCCAGGACATTAGGACATTATAACGGATTTACAGGACAAAGGTGTCGCCCTTTAAATCTGTTGGGTCCATGTACTGATCGGACACTCAACAGCGCAGCCCTTTCGGAAAAGGACCGTGAGGCAGCGGAAAAACGCTCTGGTGAGATGCCAAGGTAAACGTAAGGCCACAGGTACCACTACCTCCCTGCTCCCAAGAACCAGTGACGTTCTTGGGACCTCCTCTCGAGCTCCCCACCACTTCTTGACTCTCCGGCCCCACTGCACCCTCAGTCTCACGACGGGGAGCAGTTGGGGGGAAGGTTCACCTGCCACATGCAGGAGTGGAGGGAGATCACTTCAGACAAGTGGGTCCTGCAACTAGTGTCCATCGGACACACCATCGAGTTTCTGGAGATTCCTCCAGATAATCCTCCTCGGAGGTCATCTTATTCCCAGGACCAGACTCTCCTCATTTGCAAGGAGGTCAACGCGCTCTTGCTCAAAGAAGCAATCCAGCCAGTTCCCTTCGGGCAAAGGGGTAAAAGGGTTTTACTCCCATTTCTTCCTGGTTCCAGAGAAGACCGGGGACTTCAGACCAATTCTCGACTTGAGTCACCTCAGTCAGTATGTAGAGTACAAGAAGTTCTGCATGCTGACGCTCCAGAGCCTTCTTCCTCTTCTGTTGGAGAATCAATGGCTCTGTGCCCTGGATATGCAGGATGCCTACCTGCACACCCATGTCTTCCCCAGTCACCGCAGTTTCCTGCATTTTTTGTTTCCAAGGGGAGCATTACCAGTTCCGGGCGCTCCCTTTTGGTCTATGTTCGGCACCTCGGGTTTTTACCAAGTGCCTGGCGGTGGTGGCAGCGTTTCTACGCTGTAGGGGTTTTGCAGTGTTCCCTTACCTGGACGACTGGCTGATTTCAGCGCCATCCAGGGTTCTTTTATTGGAAGCTGTCTTTCATGCTGGACCTCTTCAACCGACTAGGAATAAAGGTCAACGTCTCCAAGTCGTCCCTAATTCCATCCCAGAGACTGCAGTTCATTGTGGCAGTTCTGGATACAGTGCAGAGCCTTCCTTCCTCCAGACAGAGTGGAGACCTTAATCAGCCAGGCTCGAAAAGTAGCCTTGCTCAGGACCATTCCTGCCTGGGAGGTCCTGCGTCTTTTTTGGGACTGATTGCAGTGTCCATCACAACCATTCCCCTAGCAAGGCTACACATGAGAATCACCCAGTGGTCATTAAGGGTGAAGTGGGATCAGCTCCTAGACAACCTGGATCATCCGGTCTTGAGTCTCTTCAGCGGTCCAAAGGGTATTTACAGTGGTGGGAGGATCCCCACAATCTCTCCCTGGGGAAAAATGTGTGTGTTGGTAGCCAGTTGGCTAGTGTAGGTTTACAGCTTCCACACAGAACCTTAGTGAGTTTTAGCTTGTAAAGATCTGACAGTTTACCTTTGAAGCACAACAGACAGTTTTCAACCGAGCTCGAGCTCTAAGTTCCGTGCCTGCATGGAAAGTTAACTATTTCACCTCCGGAGCAGTTCTAACCTGCGGTCATACTGCAATTGTCATAATATAGGAAGACTCCATTAGAAGAAACAACATTACTAAGGTGAGTAATTTTTTCTTCCTGTCGCAGACCCTCAAACCCAGGGTTTGCCTCCAGGTACTTCCTGGTGCTGAAATGGACTGGGGGGGGGGGGGTTTGGCACCCCATCTTATATCTGCAGGACCTGAACAAGTTCCTCGGGTCGCACCTCCTTCAGGATAGTCGGTCTCTCTCTCTCTTATATCATACCATCTCTAGAACAAAACATGTGGTTCAATAAATCAATATTTTTATTTAGCCAGGTGGAACACCATTGTGCAGGGCTTATTTACCAGATGGACCTGGTAGTTTTAACAAGCCACAATACAACAATTTGGAGTAGGCATAGCAACATTAGCAGCCTACATACAGTCATTACAAGTGAGAAAAGCGTGGCTTGGTACGGTGGTGTGCAGTAATTTACAAATGGCAATGTAAGGCTTGACACTGAACAGAACAAGGCAGCATAATTTACAGGCATGGTACCAAAAACAGTCAGCATACCATTATGCGAGTTCTAAAATAATTTTTATTTCACACAAGCACCTTTTGGGCCATCAAGGTGCTTTTACAAAAGATAAAAACCAGTTACAATTATATAAAACCCTAAACAGCATAATAAATAACAAATATAAACTGGATCAAATTATGTGTAGTCTTCATAGGCATGAATCCATAAAAAGGTTTTCAAAGCCTGTTTGAACCCCTCCTCAGTCGTGCACTCCCGAAGCTGCCTGGGTAGAGAATTCCAGAGGGTAGGGGTTGCATGCATAAATGCATGGGACCTAGAAGTTTTCGGACACTCTTGGAATCTCTAGCAACCCGTCGTCAGCCGAATGCAGCTGTTGCATGGGATGGTAAGGCACAAGGAGCTCTTTCAAGTCGTCTGGGCCCAGTCCATGTAGGGCTTTATAAGTAAGTAAACCAACTTTGAAGGTGATCTGCCACCTAATCGGCAGCCAATGCAGATCGCGCAGCACAAGAGTAATATGGGATGCTCGAGGAGCCCAAGTTAACAATCGCGCTGCTGCATTCTGCACAAGCTGCAGGTGGCGGATTTCAACCCCAGAAAGGTCCAAGTACAGGGAGTTACAGTAATCAAGGTGCAAAGTCACAAAGGCATGAACTAATGTAGGCAAGTCCCCAGACGGAACCAGGTGCTTAATCCTGGAGATATTCCTCAGATGATAAAAGGAAGACTTGACGATGGCCGACACCCGAGATCGTAATGTCAGCCCATCGTCCAACACTACCCCCAGGTTTCGCACCCATTCAGAGGAAAGGAGCCGAGAGCCCCCAAGAAAGTCCAGAGGGCTGATCAGCTCTAAGCCCCTCTATCCGTCGACCTGGGTCCACTACCATCACCTCAGTCTTTGTCGTTCAGCTTTAACCAGCTCAAGTTCATCCAGTCCTGGATTTCAGCGAGGCAGGTGTTGAGTACTGTGGTAGCTCTATCCTGGTCGGGGGCAAAAGACTGGTAGAGTTGGGTATCATCAGCATAGCAGTGAAACCTCAGCCCATACCATCTTAGTGTCTCTGAGGGGCAGCATATACACTGCAAACATGGGGGACAGCACTGAAGCCTGAGGAACCCCACATGGCAGGGAGAAAAGGTCAGAGGAAAAAATCCTTGACACCACTCTGACTCCTGCCAGTGAGGAAGGATGTAAACCACCTCAAGACCGTACCTGACCGTCCGCAGATGGACCTCAAGCGTCCAAGCAGCACTCCATGGTATACAGTGTCAAAGGCTGAAGAGAGATCAAGGAGCACCAAGACAGAATGGTTCCTCCGATCCCTTGCCATCAGGAGATCATTGAACACCCAAACCAGTGCCATCTCAGTACTATGCCTCTTACAAAAACTGGACTGGAGAGGTTCATAGATTTTATGGATGGTCAAGTGGTCATCCGGCTGTATCGCCACTACTTTCTCAGTCGCCTTCCCTATAAATGGAAGGTTTGAGATCCGTCAGTTAGCTGGAGAGCCCAGGTCCAAAGAAGCTTTCTTCAGGAGGGGAATTACCACCGCCTCCTTCAGGAAGCTTGGAAACTCACCGGATTCCAAGGAGTACCGGACTGTCCGAGCTGATAATATCCCAACAACCCATAATCAAGTAAGTTGGGCCCGGATCCAAACTACAGCACATGGGGCGCATACCCTGGACAATCCTCATGACATCCACAAGCTTGGGCAAGGTAAATGTACTCCAGGAAGCCCGAGGTGAGGTGACCAAGCACTGATCAGCAACCCCCATAGAATGAGTTGAAGGAACCTCCGACCTGATGTCCGCCACCTTATCTGTCAAAGAACCAAGCAAGCTCATTGCACTCCACTTATGAAATAGGTCTTCGAAACTAGACAGGTTGGGTTGCACGACCTGTCGACAGTTCGGAAGAGCTGAGATGGTCTGTTCTGAGCAGCAGCAATCTCCCCGGACAGGAATTCTGCTTTCTTATGGGAGATTGATTGGTTGAACATTATAAGATTTCAATCTAAGGTGGTCGGCAACCGGGGCGGACTTCCGCCAGCGTCGTTCTAACCTACGTCCTACTCGCCGCAACTCTCTCAAAGGCCCTTCAAACCAAGGAGCCCGAGGGCGAAGGGGACGAGGACGCACACGGACGGGAGCAGTCAAGTCCAGGGCTGAGGAGATGGCCTTATTATAGGCTGCTAGCAAAGGCTCAGGACTCGAGCTAGCCACAGGAAACTGAGAGGTCAGTCACCGCTGCTAGGCCTTCGGGACTCTCTTCCCCATAAAGGGCGGTAACTGACCATCTCTACAGGGGCAGGCCTCCAAAGGGGGGGGCACAAAAGTTGAAACTCACGGTGTAGTGATCAGACCAACTGACTGGTTCCTCCTCAAAGTCGGAGGCCTCAATCCCCAGGAGGAAAACCAGATCAAGAGAGAGACCATGTTTGTGTGGCAGAGGTAACAACCTGTGTAAGGCCCAGCGATGTCATAAGCTGGAGGAAGTGTTCAAACTGCAAGAGATCGTCGTTGACCCAGGCATTGAAGTCTGAGTACCATCAACCTGGGAGACTCCAATTCCATGTCTGTGATGAAGTCCGCTACTTCATGCAGGAATCGCGTCTCGTCCCCGGGTGGACAGTAGACGAGAGCTAACCTGCAGACTACACCAGCCACCATGGTACACTCAAATGATTCGGCTTCCTCAACTGGTACATTCGTGAGGCCCAACTGTGTCTTAAAGCAGACCACTACACCCCCATCCCCAACGATCCAATCTCATGTGTATCAGAGTACCCAGCAGGAATTGCAGCATCCAAACAGGGGCCAGCATTTTCATCCAATCAGGTCTCCGTGATGTAAGCCAGATCAGTTGTTTCAATAAGATCTGAAATAATTGCAGTCTTATTTTTAATGATCTGGCGTTGCATAACACCACTCTAAGTTGGATGGGCTCTAGGGGCCGCCCTGGCTACTTGCCTGCCACACAAGATTGTGCCGTTGAGTATGGAGACTAGATAAGGCGCAGCCCGTTCCAGACTCCATTTCGCCCCAGAGCGTCTTCTAGGTCTGACCACAACCGATGTGAGGTGTGCTCACTGCTCCTCCACTTCCAAAACGAGCAATACCCCCCCCCGAGCAATACCCAATGCACAGACAGCATTGGTGTTGACAGTGGGGGGAGAAGGGCGAGAGTGTGGAGGACGAGTAGCACACGACCAGGGGGGGAACCTACACATTCCACAAGAATTAATACCAATGTAAACAATATTCAAGCACCCAAACTAAAAGACCCCCGAAAAACAGTAATAAAATTAAACAGCAATCCCCACCCACTAAAATATACCTAAAATACTATCCTACTTCCACTATTTGGGCGATTTCAATCCCAGAAACTATAACATTGCAATCCCCTCTCACAGGATGTAAAAACACAAACTCAAGTATAAATTCGCCCCCCCAACCCAGCACTCTCACAGCCAAGGAAAAGGAGATCTTACTTCAAGAGGGCTCTTGCAGTAGGTAATTACATATAGGACTGAAGCCAGCAGGCGTCAGGACCCCACTGAAAAATTTCTGGCTAGCAGTCTCTGGCGGGGGACCGACCCACGTCAGGTGACCGACATCATGCAGTGTCAGTATAAAGGGGTGGTCCCCCACGCCCGCCTTCCAGTTCTTTCCCGCCGTTGGCTCATGCAGCGCCTCACGGTTAAGTTCAAATGCTCGTCAGTCTTTCGTCAGTAGTTCTACCGTTAGTTTTCTTACTTTTTTTTTTTGATTATTTTGGTGGTGTATGTCGTCCCCTACACCCTTCAAGCACAAGAATAAGTGTGACTTGTGCGGCGCCCAACTCCCGCACAAGGACGGCCACTCCCAGTGCCTCTTGTCTAGGCCCCAGAGCACCCCCTGGAGAAGTGCCAGCATTGCCTGAAATTCAACGCCGCCACCCGCAGACGGAGGCAACAGTCCCTGGAGGCCCACATACTTCAAAAGAAAATGTCCTCCATGGAGAGGGAGCTGATGAAGCTTCATGAGGCCTCAACTTCCCCCAAGGGTCACCGCAAAAAAAGACAAGGAGAAGCACCGGGACCTGGACTCCTGTTTCTCTGCTGGAGTCGCCATGTTAAAGAAACATTCCCGAACCGCCCATGATGGCCATCTGGCTCGGGCTCTTCATGCACCTCCGGGCTAAAGGAGGCTTCCACTCCCAGCAAGGTCGCCACCATGCGGCCTACTGGTGCGAGTGGCACCAGTAAGGCGGACGTCTGCTCCTCTGACATCCGCCTGGAGAAGGCCGCTAAGTCGCTCGACCCTGTGGTACAGCGTATGGCCCCTAAGCCACCTGACCAGGCCGCACCCCCACTGCAGCCTGCCTCGGGTGATGGTTCTGCTAAGTCGGACAACTGCTCCTCCAACATCCGCCCGGACTCCGCCGGTAAGTCAAACGTTGGCCCCTTCAGTAGCTCGGCATCAGAGCTGACGCCAGACCCTACTGTGCCAGACATCCCCGGCTCCCTGCAGCGTTCGCTGCCCTCCGAGGACCCAGCGTCTCCACAGCCTGACCCTGGGGGCTTTTCCTCTTCTTCTCCGGGTGATGCGGGGGATCTTGGTACGCTTCCATCGGGTCTCCCTCCCACCAGGCCAGACAACCTGACGTCGGTCTCTGACTCCGGTCTTGCCGTTGCTGGGTGACATCCCTCGTCCTCTCCCGGATGCCATCCCTACACTGAGCCTGCCGCCCGCTGGGCCTTCTATTCCTGGCCATCCTGCCAGGCCGTCTGCCCCTGAAGACCCCCTGGTCCCTGGGTATCCGACCCAGTCTTATCCGACGCAGTCATACCTGGGGCCGTAGTATTCGGCGCCTCAGTACCCGATGCCGGCCTACCCAACGCCGCAGTACATGGTGCCTCATTACCAGACGCAGAGTTTTCTGCCATCGGTATGGATATGCGCAATACGGATGTCCCCAATATCTGTGTCCTCCTCTTCCTCCACCACCCCCTCAGCCACCGGTGGATTTGAAGGACTCTAGCCTCCTGATGGGCTGAGGCCAAGGCTCAGCTTACTAGGGAGGCTGAGAGCAGTCTTCCGACGCCAGTACCGGTTCCAGAACCCCTACGTCTGAGACGAGAGACTCCCTTCCCTCCTCCAGATACCAGAGGCGACCCCTCCGGTTCCAGAGTGGGGCAGGATCACTTCCCTGGGGCTCCCAAGGGTCCTTCCTCCCCACCTCAAGAGGAGGAGTCTTCTACTCTTCTTCCTCCTCAGAGACCTCGGACGACTCAGATTGTCATTCCAACCTGGATGACCAGCCCCGCTCTCCGGATAAGCCCAGGCCGAGGACTCCTCCAAAGTCACTTCCGGAGGATCCTTCATTTACAGAGTTGCTGCGTAAAATCCAGGAGGTTCATTAGTGGCATTCCTTGGAGCCGGATCCACAGCATAAGAAACTTGCTGTGCACCTGGATCTGCCAGAGACCACTCAGACCCTGGTGCCACCCTGGACTGAGCCTCATGCCGACCTTGTCTCCACTATTTGGAAACAACCGTTGGCCCTAGCTCCCCTTTCTAGGAAGTCTGATAGGCTTTATCAGGCTGCTGAGGGTGTTGACTCTCAGTTCTCACCCTCTAGCTGATTCGGTTGTGATTAGCACCGCTCACGGCCGGACGGCTAACTCTAAGCACCTGAGCTCGTCACCACCTGACAAGGAATCTCTCCTTCTGGACCAGTACGGAAAGAAGGTCTTGCTTCTTCCACTCTCGGTATCAGGGCCCTGAATTATGTGGGTCATATGGGGGTTCCCAGAAGGCTATCCTTAGTGAGGTGGAATCTAAGTTGGACTCCCTTCCTGAGTCTCAGATGAAGCAGGAAGTGGCTGACCTAGTCCAGTCTGCACATGCTTCGTGCCACAAACGATGCAGTGGACGCTGCCGGTTGGAGCTCAGCTTTCGCTGTGGGTTTGCAGCATCATGCCTGGCTCCGTGTGTCAGGATTGGTCCCGGAGGTGCAGTCTGCTGTCCAGGATGCGCCCTTCCGGGGATCAGTGCTGTTCGGTGGCGATGTCAAGGCCATCATCACCGATCTGTAGAAGGGTACTGCACTGAAGTCAATCGACTCCATGTACAAACCCCCCTCGGGCTCAGTGTCATGCCTTTTGCAGACGTAATTGGCAAAAAGCAAAACCTCAGGGAAAGGGGGCCAATAAACGTGGGGCCCCTCTGGCTGCCAAGCCCCCCGCCCAAAAATGCTGCGGGGACTTCAGCGGCGACGCTGCCTCACACCACCAGACTCCTTCCCTCTCCCACAGCCTCTGGCATTTCCGGAGGAACCGGTAGGGTGGAGATTCTATCTCCACCTACCGGGTTGGGAGAGGGTGACTTCAGATGCTTGGGTGCGCCATCTGATTGCAGAGGGTCACTCAATCAAGTTTCTTCAGAAACCTCCTCGAAACCCCCCCCGGTCATCTTACTCCCCGGAACATCATCTGGTTCAGGAAAAAATCTCCACTTTCTCATGAAGGAAGCGATAGAACCCGTTCTTCCCCACCTTTTGGGGGACAGGGTACTATTCCCATTTCTTCCTGGTCCCAAAGAAGTCTGGCAATGTGAGGCTGATTCTCGACCTCAGCTCCCTGAATTTGTTCATGGAGTACAAAAGGTTCAGAATGCTCTCCCTGCAGGGCCTTCTGCACCTTCTTCAGCTGGAACAGTGGCTGTGCGCTCTGGATATGCAGGATGCTCACCTGCATATCCCTATTTGCCCTTCCCACTGCATATACCTGCATTTTGCGTTCCAGGGGAACCACTGCCAGTTCAAGGCCCTCCCATTTGGCCTTTCCTCGGTGCCCCAAGTGTTCACCAAATGTGTTTCGGTGGTAGCTGCCTACCTGCATACCCAGGTGGTGCAGGTTTTCCCGTACCTGGACGATTGGCTCCTGGCAGCCCTGTCCAGGGAGGAACTCCTGCGCTTCCTTTCCCTTAGACTGCAGGTTTTTGCCTGCTTGGGTATTAGTCAGCCAGACCAAGTCCCACGTGATGCCGTCCAAGAGGCTCCAGTTTATTGGGGCGATCCTGGACATGACCTCGGGCATGGCATTCCTGCCAGTGGACAGGGCGGCCTCACTCCAGGCTCAGGTCAGCCTGTTGTCCAGCCACAGGTGGGTCAGCGCAAGGTCATTCCTTCGCCTCCTCGGGCTCATGGCTGTGATTTCAGACAGTCCCTCGTGCTTGGCTCCACATGAGAATCTCTCAGTGGACGCTTCGGTCTCAATGGGATCAGCTGGTGGACAACCTAGACCAACTAGTTCTGGTCTCCACTCCTATGGCTCGGGACTTGCAATGGTGGATGGTTCAGGAGAACCTTTGCCAGGAGTTCCCTTCTGTCTCTCCCCGCGCTGACTACAGATGCCTCGGGCGAGGGTTGGGGAGCCCATATCCAGCCCAAGACCCAGGGCTCCTGGTCCAGGCTTGAGAAATCTCTACACATCAATGTGCTTGAGCTTCGGACTGTGCTGTACGCTCTTCAGGCTCTGCATTTGTATCTGCTTCCCGGGCACCTAGCTGTACAGACGGCCATGTGCATAGTCTGGTACATCAACAAACAGGGAGGAACTCATTCTTACCCGCTTTGCAGGGAGGCAGTGTGAGTTTGGGAGTGGGCAGTGCAGCACAGTCTTCATCTCACGGCAATTCACGTCTCGGGGGTCGAATATGTTGGCAGACCATCTAAGTCTATCTGCTCACGCTCATGAGTGGGAACTGGATCAGGGGGTAGCAGACTGTCTTCCTATGTTTGGGAACTCCACAGGTAGACCTGTTCACATTCCCCTCTCAATGCAACACTTCCTGACTTCTTCTCACTCGCTCCAGGACGCAGCATTTTTTGGAGAGACTGTCTCTAGACTGGCAGGGCAGATTCATCTATGCTTTCCCCCGATCCCCTTGATTCAGAGGGTCTTACAGAAACTCTGTTCAGAAGGAGCTTGAATGATACTGATCGCTTCTTTCTGGCAAGGCAAGTTTGGTTCTTTCTTCTGCAACAGTATTCAGAGGAACTTCCTCTTCCTCTGTCGTGACTTTTGCTGACCCAGGATCAGGGTACCCTGGTCCATCCAGGCCTCAAGTCCCTTCAGTTACACGCGTGGCTCCTGCAGACATAGCTCAGGCCAGATTCGGGGTTTCTCCTCAAGTGGCTGAGATTCTAATGGAGGCCAGGAAACCCTCCACTAGATCTACCTATGCCATGAAATGGAAACGGTTCACTATCAGGGCCACTTAAAAGGATTTCGAGCCTTTCTCGGGCTCTGTTGGGCAGCTTCTGGATTACTTGTGACACCTCTTTGATCTGGGTCTCAGTCATTCATCTTTAAAGGTTCACATGGTGGCTGTCTCTGCCTACCATGTCCCTTCTGCAGACAGAACATTTGCTCAGCTGGAGGTCTGTAAGACCTTTCTTAGAGGGGTCCTCCACCTTGAGACCCCCTATCAGGGTTCCTGCCCCCCCACCTTGGATCTGGATTTTATCCTTGGAGTTACTCTGCCTCCTTTCGAGCCAGCAGCCTCAGCAGACCTGAAGTTCCTCTTGTGGAAGACTCTCTTCCTCGTGGCCATTACTTGTGCTCTGAGGATATCTGAGCTCCAGGCCCTGATGTGTAAAATCCTGTATTTGATTTTTCACAAGGAACCTGTGGCTCTGCGCACCAGCCCTAAGTTTCTCTCCAAGGTGGTAGCAGAATCTACACTGAATCATTTCATAGAGTTACCTTCTTTCTTTATGCAGCACTCCAATCAAGGGGAGTACCTCCTGCATACTCTGGACATTCACCAGATTCTGAGATACTACACCAACAGGACGAAGGATCTCAAAGACTGATTAACGGTTTCTCTCTTGCCCATAAGAGAAGGCAATGCTGTTTCTAAGCATTGCCTGTCTAAATGGTTGGCTCATTGTATCACTTTCTGTTATGACAAGTACAAGACCCTGCCGGGTCAGGTCAGAGGCCACTCCACTAGAGGGGTCTCTGCCTCAGCGGCTTGTTTCAAGAATGTCAGCAGCTGACATTTGTGCAGCTGCTACTTGGACTTCTGTCCATACCTTTAAGAAACATTACAGTTTGGACATTGCCTCTTGCCGTAGAGTGGGCCTCTGGTTGGCTGTTCTGCAAGGCCTCCTTTTCTAAGGCCTTCACAGCCAGAGGGTCTACTCCTGAGTAGTTTCCTCCTCCCATTTGCTTCTCCTTGTTCCAGACTGCTTGGGACTCAGTCCTATATGTAATTGCCTACTGCAAGAGCCCTCTCGAAATAAGGTAGTACAGTTATGTAAGAACTTACCAGAACAGTAGATCTTAGAGAGGCTGTTGCAGTAGGTAATACCTCCCACCCTCCATCTCTCTCTCCAAGCTTTTTCAGCTCCTTTTTTCAGGATGGGAAATATCATCTGCTTCTCTCTTGTCTCGCCTCTGGGCCTTGGTGGGAAAGAACTGGAAGGCAGGCGTGGGGGACTGCCCCTTTATGCTGACGTCGGTCACCTGATGTGGAGGCGGTCCCCCACCAGAGACTGCTAGCTAGAAATTTTTCCGTGGGGTCCTGACACCTGCCGGCTTCAGTCCTATATGTAATTACCTATTGCAAGAGCGCCTCTCGAAGATTTACTGTTACGGTAAGTTCTTGCGTAACTGTACTTTCCATGCACTCTCACTGCTCAGAATAAAAAATCAATCCATAAAATAAAATAAACATAACATTTGATAAAGAAAATAAGTAAAACAAATAAAATGTGGACACCCTGGTCCTCTCACCACCAGGAGACCACAAAACAGGTGAAGTGTAAAAAAGAAAATAGTCCAGGAGAGAAGTCATCCAAAGTGTAGGTTAAACCACTGAATAGATCCAGTTCAAGGTAAATCCAGCCGATAAAATCCAATAGTCCAACACGTGTAGTAAATCCAGCCAATGAATCAAGCCAGGAAGGGTCCAGCTGAAAAAATCCAACAAATAATGGATTGTAATATTTTTAGGCCTACCAAGTTCCACACCTAAAGGACCCCCAGCCAGAAATATTCCACTGCACCAACACCTGGAACAGTGCCACACAGTAGCCAGTCCCAGGGGTCTAGGGGCTCCCCAGAATCACCAGCCAGCTCCCTGACCACTGATTTCCCCCAAGCTCCCGTGAAGCAGCAGACTCTAGTCGAGATCCCCTGCAGAGTCAGGTTAGTCTCAAAGAACACCAGCTTAAGGCCTCCCAAAACACAGTCCAGGACCCACCACACGATTCCTAAACCCAAAACCAACTGGCACTTTCACAAGTTAAAAATGGACTTCCACACGCAGTCAGTTCGGCTCTCTCAGCTCCAGCAGTTCCTCCAACAGCTCCTCCTCTGACGGACACTTCAGTAGGGCAGCAGCCCATATTAAAATCCCCACCAGACGTTCCACACTAAAGTAGGGATATCACCAATAACGCGGCCAAAACTCGCCCATTCCAAAATCGATTGCACGTAACACTGAGGCATCGGTACACCTCAGATCAGTCCTGCACTTAGCAAAATAGCAGTGGCATCCCAACAGCACTGCCACAAACAGCAGGACGAAACAAAACAACCAGGGCAAATGAAACAAATGGCCGTCCTACCCCAGGCTTTACTGCGCCAAAGCAACTTGCAGCACAAAATAAAATAAAGAAAAAACGTAAGGAAACGTTACACGAAAACCAAACAGCATGTAGCTTGCAACTCACAGCGTGCCCAGCCTGGTGGCCATTTAAAAAAAAAAAAAAAATGGTTCTGTGTTATCTTGCATGGCAGGTCTCTGATAGACAGAGTACAATATTATATTAGGTGAGGTCTAAACCAGCAAAGCATTACGTGGCCTTGAAGACTATAAAGGCACTGAGGGCACATGATGCGCCAAGGAAGGTGGAGGGAGGAGAGGTTAGGAGGGGTGGGAGGGGGCAGTTGTAATACCTTCAGGATTGACATAGCTGCATCAGTCGGCATGGTAGATCTGAGGGGGAAGGTATGGGGATGAAAAGGTGCCATTAGTAGGGGGAGGTGACAGACGGGTAGGAGAGAGAGTTTGATTCAGCGCCAGAAGCAGTTGCAGGACTCGATGCTATTCTACTCCTTGGATCTACAGGATGCGTTCTTTCACGTCCCAATCCGTCCATCTCAGATGGTTCCTCCCCTTCCAAGCAGAGGGAACCCTCTAAGAGTTCCAGAACATGCCATTCAGCCTGTCCTCAGCCCCCAGGGTATTCACCAAGTGCATGGCAGTGGTGGCAGCTTTCCAAGGTGCCAAGGGGGTCCCGAGTCTACCCCTGCCTGGATGACTGATCGTGGGTCCCTCCAGGCAGGTGGTGGAGCAGTCCAGGGACCTGGCACTCCAGACCTGTCTCCCTGTCTCTCTTGGCCTCCTAGTCAACAAGGCCAAGTCAGAACCCATGCACTCGCAGGTGAGCACTTCACTGGGGCAGAGCCAGGGCTCCGCTCCTGGCAGACAGGGCAGAGGCTCTCTCCTCCTCCTTTGCCCTATCATTTTTGGTTGGGCAATTGTGCCCTGCCCAGGACTTCATGGTGGCCTGCACCAGCATGGTCCGATGGGCCCACTGGAGAATGCTTTCTCTGCAATGGGAGATGGCCGGCCATTGGTCTCAACTTGGGTCACTTCGACCAGCTGGACACTGTGACCCAGAAATGTGGGGTGCTCTCCAGTGGTGGTTAGTCTCAAAACATCCACAGGAAGGGATCCCATTTGTCTGCCCACAGCAGTCATCATCCTGACTACCAGTACCTCTCATGGGCTGGGGTGCTGACCTGGGAATACAGAGACCATGGGCTCTGGATCCTGAGCAGTCCCGATGCCACATCAACCTGCTGGAGCTCTAAGCAGTTTGGTTGGCGTGGACTGTCTTCTCACATTCGGCCAGGTGGTCCTGATGGACAACACCATGGCCATGTACTACCTCAGGCAGGGTAGGATGCACTCTGCCTCTGCAAGAAAGCTCTCCACATGTGCAGCCTGGAGGCCGATCTCCTGGCCATCCATGTGGCTGGTGCCTCTAACCAGCTGGCGGATGCTCTCAGCCATGTGGGCAAGGTGTCTCATGAGTGGTCTTTCCACCCAGAGGTAGCACCGTCTGTACTGCCAGTGGGGCACCCATCTGCTGGACCTGTTGCCTCTAGGGAGAACACAAAGCTGAGTCTATTGCTGCACCCCTCAGCAGGGAACACTGCAGTTGGATACCTTCTCAAGGCCCTGGACCCAAGTCCTCTTCTGTGCCTTCCTCCTTCTCTTAATACATTAGGTGTTGCTCAAAGCCAGGAGGGACAAAGCACAAGTGATCCTGGTAGCCCTGGACTGGCCATGCCAGTTTTGGTACCCTGATCTCCTTAGCAGCAGGCTCCTGAAGTCTCTTCCTTCTGCCCGGACCTGCTCTCCATCAGTCCAAGGAAGGTGCTCAATCTGGACCTTCCATCCCTATACCTTACAGCTTGGTTCTTGAGTGGCTAGAGTTTCAGGCTCTGGGTCTCTCTGAAGATGTTCACTGTCATTGAGGTATCTCAGGAGTCAAATAGGATATGCTATACTTTAAAATGTAAGAGGTTCTCCATTTGGTGTCAGGGCAAGGGGTTGTACCCTCTGTCCTGTCCAGTGGCTAGCATTCTTGACTATCTGTCGTCCCTCTCTCAGGCCTTCGGTTGACAATACTCAAGGTGCATCTGGCAGCCATCTCTGCTTATCAGGCACAGGCTGATCAGCAGTTAGTGGTGCAGGAGAAGGTGGTCTGGAGCTTCTTCAAAGGCATTGATCACATTTCCCCTCTGGTGCATGAACCAACACCACCACCACCACTTTGGGACTTATTACTGGTGTTGGCAAAGCTCATAGGCAAGCCAGTCAAACTGATACACAGGTGAGATGTCTCTCCTGTCGTGGAAGACCACCATCCTGGTGGCTGTATCATGTCAGCCAGAAAGATTGGTGAGTTCCAGGTACTTTCAGTGGAGTCTCCTTACCTGGTCTTCTGCAGGGACGAGGTTGTCCTTCGCTCCAACCCAAAGTTCCTCCCAAAAGTTCTCTAATTTTCACCTTAACTAGGTGATTAATCTCCTGGTGTACATTACCAATCACACCTCAGAGGCTGAGCACTGGCTCCATACTCTGGACCTGAGGTGAGTGCTTGGTTATTATATAGAGTGCATGGCTTGAGTTCGGGGAGAGGTTCACCAGCTGTTTGTCATCTACGCTGAAGTCGCACCTGGCAGATCAGCAGCTGAGTGGATGATTGACAGTTGGATTGTATCCTGCATCGATGTCCGCTATAGATTAGCGGGTAGGGAGCCTTCCGTAGGGCTCAAGGCTCATTCCACCCGCCATACCACTGCCTTGGCTGCTTCCAGGGACATCCCTATCCAGGAAATCTGCAGAGCTGCTTCCTGGAAGTCAGCACATACCTTTATTTCCCATTACCACATCAAACCTTGAGTCATGCCAGGATGCTGGTTTGGGGGCCTCAGTTCTCTAATCTGCTCCCTAAATAGGAGCTGTGCGCATTGTCCCCTCCTCCCAGAGAACTGCTAGGAGTCTGCCAACAAGTGTAAACAGAACATCCTATCCACATCCCTAGAAAAACAGATCTGTAATGGTAGATCTTACTTGGAGAGGGCCCTTGCGGTAGATATTAACCATTAGGACTGTGCCCCCTGGTGTGAGGACCACACGGAAAACTTTAGCTAGCAGTGTCTGGTGGGGGACCACCCACTGAAGTTGCATGACCGAAGTCTCTTGACCATCAGTGTGACCCTATATAGTGGGTGGTTTCCAGCCTGCCCTCCAGTTCTTTACCACTGTTGACCTGTGCACGTCTGACCTCGTGGAGAGCACTGCTACTGCCTGACCGCCATTTTGGATGAGCGTTTCCTTTTCTTTTTTACCATTCCAGTAAAATAATTTACGTGCATTTCTTCTCTGACGCCTTCAGAGTCTCATAAGAATAAGTGCACTTCCTGCGGCACACAACTCCTGCATAAGGAAGACCATTCTCTCTGCCTCTTCTGCTGGGCCCAGAACACCAGACCAAGGACTGTGAGGCCTGCCTGAGTTTGTCAGGTCACACGGAAACACAGGCAGAAAGCCCTCGAGGCCCACGTTTTAAAGTTAAAAATGGCATCGCTGGAGAAGGAGTTGCAGAAGCTGCGGAGTGCCTCTTCCTCCCAGCCATCTAACTTGCACCAAGGAAGGATAAGGAGAATCACCGGGGCCAGGATAGGTCCCCTTCCCACCCACGAATCCCTCCTGGGACTGCGATCTACAGCCTTCATCCGGGGAAAAGCGCCACTTTGGACAAGCCTGTTTTGACCTCCCAGGAGCAGACTTTGATCCACCCTGCCACCACTGGTCACAGCTGCAGTGGTTGCTGAGGCTGAGGCTCCAGCCACTCTTGGGGCCCCTAAAAACCAAAGGGTCTAAGTCTGCTGGCAAGGCTGATAAGTAGCTCATCAGAGCCTCCGAGGGCTCAGCCTAGGCTAAGCTGGGCTCCGGGGGCTCCAGTGAACGCCCAGCCACAGCTGGTAGGCAGGACGTCTGATCTTCAGATGCCACCCCAGCCCAGGCACATTCGTCTGGCCCTGATGAGCTGCCCGACGTTGACCCTCAGCGCCCGCTACTGCTTCAACCACAGCCTACCTCGGCGGGTTCGCCTCACCCAGGTACTTTTTTCTCCCCCAGGCAACCGGAGCCGGAGTTGAGGGATGGCAGCCTGACGATACCACTACCGAGTCGCAACTGGGCCTAAACATGAAACCCCCAGAAGGCCCTCAGGACCCTTCACCATCAGCCATCCTGGCAGGGCCCTCCACATCCTCCGCCGGAGGGTCCCTCTGAGTCGATGCCTGCCTTCCCCCTAGCAGTCTGATGCCTGACTCTCTGCCCTCAGATTCTTCTAACCCACCTTTCAGGCCTCCTTGGGATCCTCAGTCTGACCCCATGACTCCTCCGGGGCCATCATAGGATTTTCAGACTCATGGCTACCATATGCCTCACTAACATACCCCCATATACCTTCTGCTAGGGTGCCAGGACTCGCTTCTCTGGGATATCCGTTGCCAGGCTGTGTGCCCAACTACTACACGTGGGGCTATCCACCATCTGGGTACTGAACGTCAGATGCCTGTTTATGGCTCCAGTTTTCAGCCGATCTACCAGCGTCCACTGCCCGTACTTCTACCTCCTCAGCAGCAGGCAGACATCAGGGCCATTCTCCAGTCTTGGTGGTCTGAAACTAAGTCTCGGTTAACTTCTGAATTGGACAGTCATCCGGTAGTGGCCTCTACCCGACACGCCCCGACCCTTATGCATTGGTTCCCTTCAATGGAGTCTTGTCCTTCCGCATCTGGTCTGATGAAAGGCACAGCTACCACCACTGACAAGGGCAGGCCCTCTATCCCCATTAAGGAGGTTTCCCGCCCTGGGGTTATGTCTCCAGTCCTGACTCATTTGTCTGACTCAGACTCGATTCTGAATCCTCCTCTTCCTCAGTCTCTGGCTTAGAGACACCTCCTCCGGACAAACCCAAGGTGAAAGCATCTCTGAAATCTCCAGAGGATCCCTCCTTCATGGATCTCAAAGACTGCGGAGGCCTAAGAGTGGAAGACTGATCAGGGCCCCAAAACAAGAGGTTGGATGAGCATTTGGACATACCCGAACTATCCCCAGTCTTCATGCCTCCCTGTCTGGAGCCTCATGAGGACCTGGCCTCTACCATTTGCTTAATGCCTTCATCCATTCTTGCTGTGGGCAGGATTTACCGTCACCAGAGGGCAAGTACCACCTTGGTGCCCACCCTAAAGTGGACTCTGGTCATTATCGTGGCAGAAGACAGATCTGCTAAACCTAAGCATATGAGCACCTCTCCTCCCAATAAGGAGTCAAGGCAGCTTGATCAATTTGAACAAAAATTGTATTCGTCCTCTACCTTGGCTGTGCGCGCCGTAAGCTATGTGGCACACAAGTTGGTGTACCAAAATCCTCCTTTCACAAATTAGAGCTAGTCATTCCAGCCATGCCGGACTCTGAAGAGAAGGAAACACTCTGACACCATTAGGTCGGCCAAAGTCTGTCGCCAGTCTCTGAGAGAGACTTACGACACTGACTCCTCAGCTAGGGGCATGGCCGCTGCCATATGAGGAGATTTGTTTGGCTGAGTTTCTGGGCTGGCACCTGAAGTTCAGGCTACCATCCAGGAGGCACCCCTCTGGGGTTCTATCCTCTTCAGAGGAGATGCACAAGACATCACAAACCTCCAGGATAGGTGGAAGGCACTACGTTCAGTGCAAGCTATGTACCACACTGGCTATAAGCCAAAGCAGTCCTTTCATCACCAACAGAGATGGCAGACTAAACTGCAACAGGCCAAGCATCTGGCCCCCTTCAACTGTGGCTACCCCTCCAGCCAAGAACCAGAGAGCTTCAGGGATAGCCTTCCCCAACCCTCCCTCTGCTTTTTGACTCTCGGTCGTCTTTTTCCTTCAGTCAGAGGGTTCCTCTGGGCAGAGGATTTGCCTGTCATCCGGTCATCTGGCAGGGTGGGAGGTGATCACCACAGATTGGCGGGTCCTTCAACTAGTTTCTCAAGGCCACGTGTTGGAGTGAACCGACAAATCTCCGCGCCACACAAGCTGAAGTAACAAAGAGCAGCTGTTTGGCGTGCTTTTAATTATTAAAGCTGCTTTTTGTTACTTCAGCTTGTGTGGTGCGGAGATTTGGTGGTTCATTTAAATTTATATATCCAGCACACACCGTTGGCCCTTGGAGCGGTTTTGCAGTTTTTTCACGTTAGAGTTCCTGCAGAGCTTCTCTGACGACCGTCTGGGTCTGTCCCACTACCCAAGGGCACACCTTCCCTTTATCAAAGGGGAGATAGCAGCTGTTCTGCAAAAAGCAGCGATAGAGCATGTTCCTCTAAACCAGGCAGGAAGAGGGTACTACTCTCCTTCCTGGTTCCCAAAAGGAAGGGAGGGAGATTTGCACCCAATACTAGACCTCACCACCTTAAATCTGTACATAGAATGCAAAAGATTTCGAATGCTTACCCTTCCAGGCCTACTGCCCCTGCACACTAGGGACAGTGGCTGTGCGCCCTGGACATGCAGGATGCATATCTGCACATACCAGTCTTTCAGGCCCACTGATGCTACCTCAGGTTCTCCTTTCAGGGGGAACACTACCTGTTAAAAGCACTCATCTTTGGCATGTCCTTGGCACCCAGGGTTTTTACCAAGTGCCTGGCAGTAGTGGCAGCTGCTTTGAGGTGTCAGGGCCACTGTATCTTCCCGTGCCTAGATGATTGGCTGATCTCCACCCCATCGAAGGAATTGCTGCAACTCTCACTTTTGGCTACTCTGGCCATATTTGGACAAGCTGAGGTCATGGTGAACTATCCCAAGTCTCGCCTTAACCCCCACCCCCGTGCCTACAGTTCATTGGGGTAGTGCTGGATACGGCCCAGGGTCAGGCTTTCCTCCCACTGTACAGGGCAGAAACCTTGCAACACCAGGCTCAGCTTGTGGCTTCCAGTCGTTTGGGTTTCTGCCAGGTAAGTGCTGTGCCTTCTTGGCCTTATGGCAGTGGCCATTTCTACTGTTCCCCTGGCCAGGCTCCACATGCAGATTGGATGCTCGGGGTTCAGTTGGACCAGAGATCTGATGTCCTCTGTCACAAGATGATGGTCTCAGAATCAATGCGCTGGGATCTCCTTTGGTGGCAGGATATCCGCTGTCTCTGAGGGGTTCCTTTTCAGTGTCCTTCTCCCACTCAGACTCTGACCACAGATGCTTCAGGGCAGAGTTGGGCACATCTGGGGACCCACATGTGGTCTGTCAGTTATCCTTACACATCAGCATGTTGGAGATGCAGTTGGTGCTGTAGCCCTTCAGGCCTTTCAGCACCTCCTAAGTCCAGGTCCTCTGCTTGTCGAAACGGACAATATGTGCATAGCGTGGTACCTGAGCAAACAAGGGGGCACTCTGTCATATTCCCTCTGCAGGGAAGCGATGAGAGTTTGGAATTGGGCAAGTTGGCATCAGATTTCCCTCGCTGCAGTATCATGTTCCAAAGTGTCCAGAATGTCCTAGCGGACTTTCTATCACACCTGGGCCAGGGCTTACAAATCGGAACTAAACTAAGTGGTGGTCGAAATATTTGACCTGTGGGGTTGCCCAGATCTGTCTGTTCACCTTCCCATACAATGCAAAGCTACCCAAGTTTTGCTCGCTCATTCCAGGGCCCGGTGTTTTTTGGTGAGAAGCACCGTCTTTGTTGGAAGAGGACGTTCGTGTACACCTTACCTCCTTTTCTGATTCTGCAGAAAGTACTGCTCAAGCTGCAAGCGGAAGGAGCTCATATGATCCTAGTTGCCCCCACATTGGCCTTGCCAAATATGGTTCCCGCTCCTACAGCAGCTTGCAGTGGAACCCCTGGTTCCCCTGCCCTCTGTCACAACTTCCTGACCCAGGAGGGGGCACACTGGTTCATCCAGGACTGAAGTCCTTTCACATGTGGCACCTTCTGACATAGCCACTTCACGTTATGGTGTTTTACCCTAGGGAAGCCCAAGTTCTCATGGAGGCCAGAAAGCCTTCCATGAGGACCACCTACACCACGAAGTGAGATTTTCCATCCGGGCCACCTCGAAGGGTTGGGACCCTTTTTCGTGTCCCATCCCTCAGGTTATGGAGTACCTCCTGCATCTCTCTGACCTAGGCCTGAGTTACTCTTCTTTGAAGGTGCACCTTTCAGCCATTTCCACCTACCAAATTCCAGTGGAGGGCAAAACTGTTGTTCAGCTGGATGTTTCCAAAATGTTTCTGAAGGGAATTCTCCACCTGAAACCCCTGGTACATAACCCTGCTCCACCATGGGATCTGAATTTAATTTTTGAGAAACTCTCCTTGTGTCCTTTTGAACAAGCCACAAGTTGCGACATGTGCCATCTGTCTTGGAATGCACTTTTAGTTGCTGTCACTTCTGCTCGAAGGTTTTCCAAGCTTCAGGGAGACTGGGTGGCTCTGCGTACTAATCCTAAGTTTTTAACAAAAGTGGTTTCTGAGTTTATGTTGAATCTGACCATTTGACTACTGGTGTATTACCCTGAGTGCTCTGTCAGGGGGAGGCAATTCCACACACACTAGATGTTCTCAGAATTTTGCGTTGCTGTACAAATCGGATGAAGGCGGTCCATAAAACGGATCACCTTTTTGTTTCCTTTGCACACTAAGCAGTGTTTGTTCAAATGGCTGGCAAACTGTATTCTGTTGTGTTGCCAGAAGTACAACAAACCCTTGCTGGGGGAAGTCAAAGGGCATTCTACCAGAGGCATGGCTGCATCTGCTGCTGACAGTTTGTGCAGCAGCCACTTGGAGCTCCGTCAACACCTTTACGAAGCACTAGTCTGGACATTGCCTCTAGGCGCAGGACTGGCTTTGGACTAGCTGTCTTTCAGGGCCTCCTTTCATAGTTTTTTGTCTCTACAGATCTTTCCTGCCTCCTGTGCTTCAGACTTGTCTGATTTACACTGCTTTGGACTCTGTCCTAATGGTTAATACCTACTACAAGAGCCCTCTTGAAGTAAGATAGTAGTTACGCAAGAACTTACCATAGGGGTGTGTGTGTGTGTGTGTGTGTGTGTGTGTGTGTGTGTGTGTGTGTGTGTGTGTGTGTGTGTAACTACATGTATATGTGTCTGTGTCTCTCCCTCTCGATCTCTCTCTCTCTCTCGACAAATCTGCATATTGTCAGCCTCGTCCCGGGGGAAGGGGATACAGGTGGATGCCAACTGACATTGAACCAGATTAGGCTGTTGGTGGTATTTTTAGCGAATGGGGGAAATTTGGCCAGGACATTGGAGAAATTCCCGTGCTCTTTTTCGACAAGTGCCATGGGATCTTTAACATCCACCTGAACTACCACCAGAACAGGCAGGTGGGACCTTTGTTTAACGTCTCATCCGAAAGGCTGCACCTCAGGAGTGCAGCACATCCCTCATGCTGCACCAGGGTCAGTATTGAGATTTAACCAAAGTGCCTGGTGTGGGGATGGAACCCACAGCCTTCTAATCTTCTGGCCTAGGAGGAGAGTGTGCAACCTACTGAGCCACTGACACTGATCTTCAAGAACGGCTCTTGCAGTAGGTAACTTTCCTCCCCAGCTTCTGCTACTGCTTCTTCAAGCTTCACTTTGGCTCTAGGAGTCCACTCTTTTTGCTTTATTCTGAGTTCTCCAGTGGGAGAACTGGAGGGCAGGCTGGGGACTGCCCACTATACAGGGTCATGCTGACGTCTCACATTATGTCGGTGGGTGGTCCTGGTGCCAGGGGACACGATCCTAATGGTTAATACCTACTGCAAGAGCCTCTCAAAGATCTACATGCAGCTATACTTTCTAGGAGTGGTATATGATCCACACAAACCCACCTGACCTCCCCGGCCATGATGCACCCTTCTGCTTCCAGCAGGCAAGATCTGGTGTCATGGGGTGGAGTCAAGAGAGCTGCCACCCAGGTGGGTGGGAGTAGCCAGCTTAGACATTCTGGTGAAGTCTTAAAAGGGAAAGGCACTGCCAAAAAGTGTGGATGAACATCCTATACCACTCCTCAAACTACTGTTACAGGTGAATAACCTGTTTCTATGGTGTCTGGGAGCAGAAAGTCTGGGCACAGTGATCATGTTTCCATGCAACTTTTCTTAGAAATGAGAATAAGGGTGCAGAATTGCAGAAAAGTGAAATATAAACAGAACTGTGGCTAACTGCTGGATTCCAGAAGGCTCGATCACCATGAAATTGAGGCAGTTGGGGGAGGGTGGCTGGTCGACATGAGGTGCTGTCATATGTTTTACAGATTTGGCAGAATAAGAAGTTATCTTGCTTCAAGAGGACTCTTGCAGTAGATAATAAACTGGAGAACTAAAGCCACCAGGTGCTAGGACCGCATGGAAAACTTTAGCAATATGGCGGGGACTGCCCCCCCCGACTTCACGTGCCAGAATCCATGTGATGCCATATAAGGGGCGGTCCCCACAACCGCCTTCCAGTTATTTCCCGCCGCCTACCTGTGCACATCTGACCTCGCGGAGAACATTGCTTCAGTTGACCGCTTTTTTTTTTTTTTTTTTTTTTTTGACGAGTATTCCCCAAAATTTTCGTATTAATTTGTCATGTTTTTGTCGTTCCCCATCTCCTTCTGGAGAGTGTTATCACCGGCCATAGCTCCCTAGCATAGGCGGCCTTTCTCCTTCTGCCATGGACCTGCACTTCTCCAGGGGACTCTGAGGCCTGACATCTTTCCTCAAACGGCCTCTATGGATAGGGAGCAGCAGCAGAAGCAGGCCTCGTCTCTGTTGGGAGGTTTTTCAGGTGTCCTCAAGCAGAAGGGTCATCGGGACAGGGAGAAACTTTGGGTCTGGCCTCCTTTGTACCCGCGGTCCCCCTGGGGACCATGGGCAAGGAGACTCCTTCCTCCTGTCTGGGAAGCACCCCTCAGGCCCAGCCCACTCCCATTTTAGGGGAGCAGCTCTCTGGTCCTCCAACTGAACCAGGCCTGGTTCAGCTGGACATCTCTGGTTCTCTGGGGACTCCACTCTGGGGGGGGGGGGCCTCCTCCTCCCCCCTCTCAGGCCCAATCTCTGTGGCGAGGCTGGTAAGTCTCTCACCGGCCCTGCTAGCGGGTGCTTGGCCCCTGCTGGTAAGTCGCTCGCTGGCTTACCTGGCATTCGCCCAGCTCCTGCCAAGTCGCTAGCCAGCCCCACCGGCAAGTGCCCAGCCTTGGCTGATAATTCGCTCATCGGCCCATCTAGCAAGCACCCAGCCCTAGCTAGTAAGTCGTTCGCCAGCTTCTCCGGTGAGCACCCAGTTCCTGCCGAGTCGCTCGCTGTCCCCTCCGACAAGCTCCCAGTTCTAGCTGTTAAGGCACTCGCTGGTCCCGCCAGCGACCACCCAGCTCTTTCCAATAAGTCACTCGCCGGTTCCCCCGGCAAGCGCCCAGCCTCAGCTGGCAAGTCGCTCGCTAGTCTTCCCGGCGAGTGCTCAGCACCGGCTGATGTCTGTCACTGCCTCTAATGACTGCTTAGCCCAAGCTGATAAGCCATTCATAGGTGCTGCCGGTGGGCACTCGGCCACAGAGCTTTCATCGGGTCCCCATGTCTGTCCCAACATCGGTCCTCCAGTTCAGCGCCCACTGCTGCTTCGGCCACAGTCACCCAGTCAAGGTTATACCTCCTAGGAGTCCTCCCTTCCACTCTTTTCAGTTGAGTCCCTGAACTCTGCTGGGTTGTGGGCACTGACGGAAGGGCAGCGACTGCCCGCCGGTGTTTACCCAAACCCCAGCACTGGTTTGCCTTTCCCTGTCTGTCTCCCTCTCCCTCCTAGATCCTGGTGCCTTAGACTCTCCCCATCTGGGCCTTTTTACTCTTCTCCCGGACATCTGTTGGGTTCTCTGGGTGAATGCTGGATTTTTCCCCAAAAAACTGTCACGTCTCACTTCATCAGGCCCCCAGAATCCACGGGCCCCCGTCAGACTTTCTGGCCCTGTCATCAGAGCCTTCGTCAGGTGTTCTTGCACAGGGTTATCCCGTGCCTGGCTTTCTCCCCCAACCCTCCACCCCTCTTCGGGCCTCCACTGGAAGAGTTCAGACGTCATGGTGTCTTGCGTCTCCTCTCCACAGCATTTTCCCTCTCCTTCATTGCTTTACCCAGTCCCGGGTTTCCAACCACCAGGGTTTCCAACATCCAGTCACCTTTCTCCAGGCTTTCCGACATCGGCCTCCCCAACGCAGGATACTGCACCTCCACCTCCCCAACCGCAGGAAGGTTTGCCACCCATGTTTCAGTTTTGGTGGAACTAGACTGACGGGCAGTGTGGTCTAGAGGTGTCTGGACATCAAGCCACAAAAAAAAAAAAAAAAATATTTTGCCTGGCCAGGGGCCTTCCTAGCTGGCCCCTCTCATTTTATGCTGATCAGTCAGGCTCCTTCCTCAGATCCCTGACTCGGGTCAGGAGGTATGGCACCAGTCGAGCCAGGTTTGGGGCAACTCCTCTGCGTAGGTCTGGAGACTGGGCCTCTAATCCTTTACTGGGCTCAGTCTCTGATCTAGAACTCCTTGTGAGACTCGGAGCTCTTTACCAGGTGGCCCATTCAGTGGTCTACCAACATTCATTCTGGGTCTGCTCAGAACCAAATTCGGTTCCTACCAGATTCAGAGACATAATCCTGGATTGCACACACAGTTCACACGGCAGAGATCTCTTGCTGTCACACCCTCTGGGCCACATACATGGCAGCTGAAGCTTCTGTCAGGAGCCCGGCAGCTGCAGTCTGCTTATGCAGAAAGTCAAGGTTATGGATTTCGGGTCTGGCACAGGTCACATTGGCCATACAGGACGTTCCCTTCAGGGGCTGGGTTTCTTTCGGAGGTGAAGTGGAGCACATCATTGCAGTCTTGAGTCTAGGGGTTGGAACTTGTGTCCGGTGAGCACGATGCTCTGCTCTGGACACAGGCCTGAACAGTCCTTTGTCCACAACGTCCGGCCAAGCGGTGACCCAGCAGAAGTTGGCTCGCTGTTCTTCCAGGGGAGCCACTCCAGAGCCTCCTGTCTCGCAGCCATGGCCCCTTTCCTCCTCTGCCAGCTCAGGGGAAATCAGTCAGGGACAGAACTACCTGCCAGGCTGGAAGGTGATCATGACTGACTCTTTGGTCCTTTGGCTAGTCGCTTAAGGCCACTATAGAGAATTCCTGGAAGGTTCAGTAAGACACCCTCCAGGTTAGTCTCTTTCCCCCCCCCCTCCCCCACCCAAAGAAATCATTTTCTTCTCCTAGGGGCAGGGATCGGGGCTCTTCTGGAAGTCTGCAATAGGACCCATCCCTGTCAGGAGAGCAGTGGCTTCTTACAGCCCTGCTGAGGGACAGCCTTCTGATCTCGCAGTCCAAGACCAGGAAGGGCTTGCTCAGGTGAGCATTAGTGAATTACACCAAGTATCACCTCACCCCGTCCCAGTGCCTCAGTATCATTTGTGCAGTGCTGGACACTCTTCAGGGTCGAGCATTCCTCCCATCCGTCAAGGGGTGGTCTGCTGGCCTCCCTATCAACTACCCTGGTGCTTTTTCATCAGGGGGTTATCGCTGTGTACTACCCCAAGTCTCTCCTTGCCCCTTTCAGTGCCTCCAATTTATTGGAGCTGTGCTGGACACAGTTCTGAGCAAGGCTTTCCTCCTGTTGGACAGAGCAGAAACCTTGCAACCGCAGGCCAAAGGGATGGCATCCAGTCGCTGGACTTCAGCCTGGTTGGTTTTGCACCTCCTGGCCTGATGGCAGCGGCTATCCCACTGTACCCCTCGACAGGCTCCACATGCGGACCATGCAGTGGACTCTATGGGTCTAGTGGGACCAGAGGTCAGACGACCTGGATCGGAGTCCTTGTGTCCCGTTCCATGCAACAGGATTTCTTATGGTGGCAGGATCTCAACAATCTCTGCCAGGGGATTCCTTTTCAGCCTACCCGTCCAGTCCAGACTCTGACCACGGATGCTCCCAGCCAGGGCTGGGGCGCTCCTCTGGGGGACCAGAGAACCCAGGGATCCTGGTCTCCGAGGAAGCTCTCCCTGCACTTCATCATGCAGGAGCTGCGAACAATGCTGTACGCCCTTCAGGCCTTCCAGCCCTTTCTCCTTCTGGGCCCCTTCGAGATGGACAGTGTGCATTGTGTGGTACCTGAACAAACAAGGAGGTTACGCGGTCATATCCCCTGTGCAGGGAAGCAATGCACGTTTGGTACTGGGTAGTCCAGCACTAACTCCAGCTGATGTCAGTGCATGTCCCAGGTGCACACAACGTCCTAGCGGCTGATCTCAGTAGCTCTCTGGCAAGAGCATACAAGTGGGTATGGCTGCAGTCAGTGGTCGAAGACATCTTTGATCTGTGGGGTCGTCCAGACTTGGATCTGTTCGCCTCCCCATACATCGTAAAACTCGCTCGTTCCCGGGCATTGTTTTCTGGCGAGATGCTCTGTCTTTCTGTTGGGCAGGGAGGTTCTGCTCCACCTTGCCTCCTTCCTGCTATTTCAGAGGGTTCTTTTGAAACTCTGGTGGAAGGGGCCCACATGATTCTGGTAGCCCCTTACTGGCTTCTTCAAATTTGGTTCCTTCTGCTCCAGCAATTGGCCATGGAACCTACGGTTCCCCTCTCCCCTCTGTCAGGACCTTCTGACTCTGGAGCAGGGCAGGCTGGTCCATCCGGGTCCAAAATCCCTTTACCATCACACGTGGCACCTTTTGTCATAGCTGCTTCATGCCATCCACAGGAACTACTTATGCAATGAAGTGGAAAAGGTTTTCCATAGGGGCACCCTCTGAAGGCTGGGATCACTTTTCCTGCCCGGTTCTCTGGTCAAGTACCTGCTTCACTTCTCCAACCTTGGGCTAAGCTATTCCTCGTTGAAGGTCCATTTGTTGGCCTTTTCTGCTTGCCATGTTCCAGTGGACAGCAAAACCCTGGCTCAGTTGGAGGTTCCCTTACCTTTTTTGAACAGAATTCTCCACTTGTAGCCCCCAGTTCAGAACCCTGTTCTGCTGTGGGACCTGAGCTTTATTCTTGAGAAACTCTTTGCTTCCCTTTGACCCAGCTATAAGTTGCAACCTGTGCTATCTTTCCTGGACAGCACTCATTCTAGGGACATGGATATGTTGTTCATCCACACTTATTGGCAGGTCCCTTGCCGCTTTAAATCTTGCTGGAAGGTCTTCAAGCTGGCTCCTCCCACTCACCCGGGTGGTAAAACTCTCGGCTCCGCCCCATGACGCCAGATCTTCCTTACCGCTTGGAAGCTCAGGTTCCCTCCTTAGCGCCCTGTGTTTTTGACTGGTTCCTGAAAATTTCAGTCTTCGAAATCATTGGAAGTGTCTTTTTTTGAAACTTCGATCTTTTCTTCTTCGCTACGGCGATGGCTCAGTCCTTTTCCGGCCCAGAGAGGTGCACGGTTAGTTCCTCCAGGAGAGACTCTCATTCCACATGCGTTTATTGCCTGGACTTGGATCACGATCCTCAGGCTTGCAATTTCTGTTCTGCCTTCGGTCAGCTCTCTGGAGGACCCGCGTAGCCGGATCGGGGCTCGGACATCGGTAGTTTTCCGCTCGGAGATTCCTGGGCCGGCGGGTGTCCGCTTGACTGTTTCTCAGCAGCTTGATCCTGCCGAGTGGGGCGCCTCGGTTGCAGCGCTTATCCCGCCTCCTTGGGTTCAACTCATGCAGCTCTGCTCAAGGAGCTTTCGTCATTCTCTCCTCCAAGGGAGAGGGACCCTGGAGCCCTGCCACCGGCCTAAGCTAAAGGCACGAGGCGGCGCTTTCATCGGGCGGGAGCGGGAACTCTCCCCCCTTCCTCATCGGCCGACGCTCGACTTTGGTCGAGGATGCGGCTTCGGCCACTAGCCTCAGTGTCCCCGTCAGGTCACCCGGCCAGGTCCCCCGTCAACATTGTAGAGTCTCTCGACCCGTCTTTTGGGTGGTCTTCTGGTGCCGCCATCCCTGAGGTTCTGTCCGTTCCTTCGGGTTGACAGCCCTCGGTCCCTTCTTCCGAGCCGAGGGAGGGTGATGCGTCCATGCTTCCCAGAGTGCCCTCGGTCCCCCCGAGGATTTGGGTCTCGGTCTCGGTCAACCTCTCGGTCTAGCCGCTCACGCCGATCTCGGCGTTCTCGGTCGGGGCACCGAGTTAAGTGGCTTTGCCGTTTTTCCTCGTCCCCCTCCTCGGATGAGGAGCTGTTTCGACGCCGTTGGTATCGGTGTTACGAGAAACTTATGTGGCGACAGCAGTTCTCCGGGGATCAATCGAGCCCGATTCATTCTCTGGATAACAAGCAGCAGCCGCCGCTCGGTCGGCAGCCGTTCGAGTTAGTCGAGGAGCCCTCTCCAGGGCCGGTTGCTCGTCCGACCCTCGCTGCCCCTCCGCCTTCGGCGGGGTTCAGGCCAGGCCATGACCTGTTCTTCAGGTCACTCGGTCCCCTCACTCCTGCCCGCCCCCAGTGGACGAAGAGTGCCTCGGGCCTGCAGCAGCTTTTTGCAGACCCTTCGGAGCCTGAAGCCGGCTCTGCTATGTTTCCTAGCAGGGAGGATCCGGGGTCTTCCCCGGAACATTCTGTAGATGACAGCCCACCGTCCTTGAGGGGTCTGCTTCAGCTCATTTCAGAATTCACTGGGATGCAGCTCGAGCCCGTCTCCAAATGGGCACCTTACCCCCTTACGGAGATTCTGGACCGCGGGGGTTCTCCATCGGAGGCCTTCCCGGTGGCTGAGGCTATCGTGGGCCCTGCCCTGGAGCTATGGCGGCGGCCTTCTTCCTGCCCTGCGCCTTCGGCCAGGGTGGCTCGGAGGTACCCTGTCCCTGACTGTTCTCTGCCCGGTTTCTCGGAGCACCCCTCGGCTGAAGGGGTGGTCACCGACGACATTTTCCAATGTCTTGGAAATGCTGGGGCGTGGATAGACCCCTGACAAGTCAAGAGATGGACTACGCCAGGCGCAAGGTTCCTTTCGTCCTCCTGAAGCCTCCGTCAGGCCAGCTCGTGGCTCTCATGGCACACTGTTCCCCGCCCTTCTGGGCACCCTGACCAGGTTTTGCCTCATCTCCCGGCCGATCTGCAGACCACGGTCCGGCGGGTACGGGACCAGGGTAGGGCGGTGGCAATACAACAGCTCCAGACGGCTCTGGATGTGGGTGACTCCTGTGCCAGATCGGTGGCGGCTGCAGTGGCCATGAGCCGCAGGGCGTGGCTGAGGTTATCCTCTTTTTCCTTGGAAACCCAGCACGAGTTGGCGGACATCCCCTTCTTGGGGACTGACCTTTTCGGCCCTGGAGTAGAGGGTCCTATCCAGGGGCCCGAGAAGTCCGATGCCACTCCGGACTCTGTCACTCTCGCCCGGAGGGTCAAGGGCAGCCGTCAGCCTTTACGTAAGCCCCTTTGCCCCCTGAGCCCTGCGGCTCAACCGGCCCAGCATAAGGGCCAGCAGGCATGCGCTGGCGGCCTGTTGCCAGTCCAGCGTCTTCCTCCAAAAGAAAGCAGGGAGGCAAGAAACCGAGAGCCCCCTCGGCTCCTTCCCCCTTCAAGCCTGCTCAGTGATGGGCCAAGGGGCACTGCCCCGGCCCCGTCGTCCCAGCCCGGGTTTCCCCATGGGGGGACGGCTCCGCACCTCGTTCTGGAGGTATTTAAGGGTAGATCCTGTCGCAGGTTGCGAGCGGTTTCCCCTTTTGAGCCGTTGCCCCATGGGGATCTTGGGTCCACTGCCTCTGTGTTGGTCGTCCCGACATGCCTGGCCCTCTAGTTAGAGGTGATCAGGAAGGCTGCGGACCCCCCTTTCAACCCTGGGTCCGTGTCCAGGTAGTCCTGGCCTCAAACGGACGGGGGCTCATGCCCATTCTCCCGCACGCCTGGATGGTCTCTCTACTTCAGATATTCCATCCTCAGAACATGGCGTGTGGCTGTTTCCTGGGTCACCAGGATGTACCTACTCGCTCGTCCGTCCCTTTCTTGGGAGGCTCCACCCCTTCTTAGCGGTGGATCTCCTTACGAGTTCCTAGCCAGGCTCTTCTTTTGCTCAGCAGTCTCTGCAGCACTGAAGGGTCCGGATGTAACCCCACCCGGAAAGCAGACTGGTCTCCCGTTTTCAGGAGCCAAGTGGGAACTCGTGCCTTAGCGGTGAAGCTTCTTCGGGACTAAGCTCGACTCTTGAGTCCGAGCTCGGCTCCGGGCGGACAGGGCTGAGGTTCTTCCTCCCTTACCCAGTCGGGTTGGCCGGGTAATTCTGTCCTGCCAGGACCTCCTGCACCTCCTGGGCCTCAGGGCGGCCTTCCCCTAGTGGGAGGGGCCAGCCAGAGGTCACAGTGCTGCATCCTTGGACCAGTTCGTGACTACAGCCCAGGAGTTAAGAGAACACTCCCTTTGGACCATTCCAACTTCAGCGGGAGAACATCCTGTTCGTTCGCCCTGAGTCGGCGGTCTTCTCCGACCGATGCTTCCCGGATGGGTGGGGTGCCCATCCAGGGGAATACAGAGTGCTTCACCTCTGGTCCTCTCGGAAGTCCCGATGCCCTTCCTGCTCGCTGGAGCACAGGCGGTCCGCTTAGCTTGCACCGCTTGTACGGAGTCTAGTGGTCTAAGTCCAAGTAGGACAACACCACGACCATGTGCTACCTACCCCGACAGGTTCGGTCGATCCCCTTGTCTCGGTGCAAGGAGGTTCTCCGCATGGGATTTTTGCGCAGTCGAGGGTTCCCAGCCATTTGATGGCAGGAGCCCCATTTCTGGCTGCTGCCCTAAGCCGGGCATAGGCTGCGCCTCATGAGTGGTCTCCTGCTGGAGGTAGCACAGGATCTTCCTCCTCTCCTCCGGGAGAATACAAGGCCGAGACTGTTTTTGCCCGCCTCTCAGCAAGGCCTGCTGTAGGATGCCGTGGGCCATGGACCCCGGCTCCCATGCCTCTCCCCATTTCCCTTGACCCACGGGCAAGGCGAGGAGGACTTAGGCGAGATGATGCTGGTAGCCCCAGACTGGATTGCCAGTTCTGGTATCCAGCTCTCCTCAGTCTCAACCGCCGCAGGCTCCGAAGCGACCTCTAGTCCGCCCGGTCCTGTCTTCCTTTTCAGGGAAGGTTATCCATCTGGACCTTCAATCCCTGCACCTGTAGGCCGACTCTGTGCGGCTAGGGGCCAGGCCTAGGGTCTTCGACATGTCCCCACCTTGAGGTGTCCTGCTAAGAAGCTCTGCCAAGATGCTCGTCCCTTGGGAGAAGTTCTCCTTTGATGATGGGATAGGCCATGCCCTTCCCCGCCCCTGGCAAGCATTCGGACCATCTGCGTCCATCCTTAAACCAGGGCTTCGCCGACGACCCCTCTAGGGTGCTTCATGGTCACCCCTGTCTTCTTCCGGGCGCAGCCGGGAGGCAGTTGTGAAAGGGAGAAGGTGATTCCGGCACTCTAGGCTCGAACACGCCTCCCTTTTGGGGAGGAGTATCCCCTTTCTGTGGATCCTTGCTGGTATGGGCTTAGCTCATGAGCAAGCCATCCGAACCTTTGCACAGGTGCGAGTTTCCACCTGTTGTGGAAGAACACCTTCTTGGGCCACTTCACCATCCAGAAGGTGGGAGAGTTCCAGGCGCCCTTTAATCTCCCTATCCGTCTCTCCAGGACTAGGTTGTCCTGTGCCCACCCGAAGTCCTTCGAAGGCGGTGTGATCTTCCTTAGGGGTATTGCCTCTGCGGGGTTTATCCTCATTCACACCTCGGAGGTTGTATACAGGTTCCATAGGACTCGTTTGACGCCACCTTCCTAGGGAGCGATAGCTGAAGTTCGGGAGAGGTTCACCAGCTGTTTATCATCTTCGCCAGCCACATCTGGCAGATTTGCAGCCCAGTGGACGACGAGCGGGCGGGTCACCCCTGCATAGGTCTCCACTATAGGCGGGCGGGCATGGAGCCTCCCAGAGGGATAAGCGCTTTTTTTACCCGTCCTTCCGCTGCATCGGTGGCTGCTTCCGAGGATACTCCGTCCAGGATATCCGCAGGGCTTCTGCCCGGAAGCAGGCTTTACCGTTCCCCTTCCACATCGACCTTGGGTCGCGCCGGGGTGCTGGTCGGGGCCTCGGTTCTCCAGTCTTTCTACCTAAGTAGGGGTGTGCGCCTTGCCTCCCTCCTCCCGGAGAACTGCTAGGAGTCTGCCAATAAGTGTGGATGAACAACATATCCATGTCCCTATAAATACAGGTTACTCACCTGTAACAGGAGTTCTAGGAATGGTATATGATGTTCATCCACACGACCCACCCGGCCTCCCCGGCTCCGACGCACAACCTGGCTTCCAGCGGGCTAGATCTGGCGTCATGGGGTGGAGCCGAGAGTTTTACCACCCGGGTGGGTGGGAGGAGCCAGCTTGAAGACCTTCCGGCAAGATTTAAAGCGGCAAGGGACCTGCCAATAAGTGTGGATGAACAACATATACCATTCCTAGAACTCCTGTTACAGGTGAGTAACCTGTATTTTTGGTTGTCATTACTTCTGCTTGAAGGATTTCCGAGCTTCAAGCCCTGCTGTGCAAGGAGCTGTATTTGATTTTAGAGACCGGGAGGCTCTGCGAAAAAATCCTAAGTTTCTGCCAAAGGTGGTTTCTGAGTTTACTTTGAATCGGACCATACCCTTGCCAGTGTGTTACCCTGAGCATTCCAGTCAAGGGGAGGCAATCCTGCACACTTTCGAGGTGCACAGAATTTTGTGTTACTACAGGAGTCTAAGTCAGTCCGACAAACGGGTCAGTTATTTCCTTTCTTCCCAAAAGAGGGTGTCGCAGGTTCGAAACGGTGTCCAAATGGTTGACAACTGCATTTTGTTTTATCAGAACTATAATAAACCTTTTCGGGGGGGAAGTCAAGGGAACACTCAGCAAGAGGCATGGCTGCATCTGCTGCTTTGTTTTAGAAAGGTTTCTGCTGCAGGTATGTGTGCAGTGGCTGCTTGAAGCTCTGTCCACAATTGCACCAAACACTATAGTCTGGACATTGCCTCTAGACACAGGGCTGGCTTTGGACTAGTTGTCCTTCAGGGCCTTCCCTGCCTACTGCAGACCTTTCCTGCCTCCCATGTTTCAGACCTTGTCTGTTCCCTTTCACTGCTTGGGATTCAGTTCTCATGGTTATTTTCTACTGAAAGAGCCTTCTTGAAGGAAGATAGTTACACAAGAACTTACCATAACAGTAGATCTTTGAGAGAGGCCCTTGCAGTAGTAACCTATTTCCCTCCCTCCTTCCCCCTGCTTCTGCTGCTTCTTTCTAGACTATTCTTGGCTCCAGGAGCCCACTCCTTTTCTCCTGTCGCACCTTTTTCAGTCTCCAGTGGGAGAACTGGAAGGCAGGTCTGGGGACCACCCCTTACATGGTGCTGCGTGATGTCTGAAGGCGGTCCCACCAGCCATTGCTAGCTAAAGTTTTCCGTGTGGTCTTGGCGCCTGGCGGCTTTAGTCCTCAAGGTTATAACCTACTGCAAGAATCTCTAAGATCTACTATTAACACAAGTTCTTGCGTATCTGTACTTATGAGAACAAGGACATGAAATGAAGCTTTGGGGGGTATAAGGTCCTTTCATGGAAAAGGTGGTGGATGCATGGAACAACAATCCAGTGGAGGTGGTGGGGGCAAAAGCAGTAGGGGAATTCAAGCTCTGGCCAGAGCAGACATGGCTACAGCTGAGCTCACAGTGAAACTGTCTGCCATGCCCAAGGGGCCGCAGTGCAGTCACACATATGCACCTACTTGTGCATGCGCACTAACATCAGTGGCCATCTTGAGCACAGCGGGTGACTGGCAACTGAAGTAGTGCACCTGTGGGGGGGGGGGTGGACTGTTTTGGAATTGTGGAATGATCTCCAAAACAGTTCTTTGGTGTCCATCCGGTGGCTCGTTTTTAGAGCTACTGTAAGATGGCTGCAGGCTCCACCCACTGCGGTCATAAAAAGGCATGGGATAGGCATAAGGAACACCAGTGGCAGGGAAGAGCGGGTAAAAATGGAGGTGGGGAATATAGGCAGACTGAGTGGGCCAAGCAGTCCTTATCTGCTGTCAAGTTCTGTTTCTATATTTCTGTGGCACACAGTGATTCTACTGCAGTACTGTATGTACATTCTGAAAATGGAGACTTAGAGTTGACATTGGCAGCTAGGTAGTCTCACGGAAGGACTAAGGGAGCAGAGGTTAACAAGGATGGAAAATAAGCATGGCTGTATATTTGGGGGGGTAAAGTTCTGGCTAAGAAAATAAGATATACTTTTTGGGACAAAGGTGAGGAGGTTGACATCTGGGGGGGTATCCTGCAGCCTTTATCTACTCTTCTGTAGTCCTGATTCCTGGGGGTGGAGCAGATGTTAACAATTTCCTCTTTCTGCAGGTGCAGTAACACCAGTAAAGGATCAGGCAGTTTGTGGCTCGTGTTGGAGTTTTTCCACGACTGGTGTCATAGAGGGAGCTCTCTTCCTAAAGGTAAAGCATTCACTGCAGCCCATCAGGGGCAAGAAGAGAAAATTGACATACCGTCCTCACAAAGATTGCCCAGCCTTCAATTTATTAAATGGCAGGCAATGTGTATCCTGTCCTTCAGTTTGTGCTAAGTGTAGAGGGCCCAAATTCTGCCTCAGATGTTGGTAGTGTGTATGCTGCTGCTGCTGGGGAACATAGTTGAAAGCTACAGTCTGTGTTCAGAGCTAGACTGTCCAGTTGTACTGTGCCACTGGCAGGGAAGGGACTTTGTAATTATGCAACACTATGAGCTACATGAGGCTCAAGATGGAGGTACTGATGACCATCGCCATTTGCAGCCCCCCCCCGAGGTGCTGTGCTTGTGAAATGGGGCTGCAGCATAGAGCGGGAGTGCATGCCACAAAGCCTCCTGCAGCCCCAGTTTCATTGCCCTCTCCAGCAGGCCGGTACCATCTGAGCACCTTCAGATGGGTTCTTGTGCAGCAGGGAGCAGACCGCCTTCCACACCAAGGAGGCAAGAATCCAAACAGAACAGCTTTGCCTCGAGCGGTAGCCCTTCCATAAACCAACTCTGAGCAATTTTTATAGGCACTGTGGATTGCTAGCCCACCACATTTTCTGCATAGATTTGTTAGTAGGGCCAACACAAGTGTAAGTAAATCTAGAAATATCCCAAATAGAGAATTAGGTGGGTCTTGAACCCACAGCAGTATGTCTGAGGCGAGAGTTTTTTTACTTCCCTCTGGAATGTTGGGTAGTACTAAGGTGAATCCATCATATCTGTATGAAGACTGAACAGGCACTGGGGTTAAGCCTGGACAAATTTCTGCTTACCAAGGAAATCTGAGTGTGTGGGTAGGGAATTCCCTATAACATGATCGCAAAGCATATTCATCATTGCTTATGAGTTGGGTTGGGGTGGGTAGAAATGGTAGGCCTAGTATCCCTTCTGCCCTTAAAGAGGAACAGTCGGCAAAAAGGATCCCCACACTCACGTACTGTATGTTGCTGGTCCCAGTCTGCACTTTGTGTGCAAAAACATTTTAGTTTACTTACTGGTTACTGTAGCATAATAGATTCTCTCTGACTAATTTTGCTTAGTTGTAGGCATCTTCTGTTACTACTAATCCCAGAATTCCCTGCAGGTGACATCAGAGCAGTAGGCAGCAGTGGGAGATGCAATAGCCTGCAGTGCATTTTAGAATTTGTATAAGCTCTGATATTTTGTTTGGTCCCGCTGTCCTCCCTGGGCTACAGTTAGTCACAGAGGACTGTTCTTGGCCCCCTGGAGAAAAGCAGATCCAGGAAAAGATATAAGGGATATATAATGGTGAGCTGTCTGATAAATACTTTATCTGCACAAGTGCTATTTGACCTCGGGTAACCTCATGAGTGGCATAAGCCATGAGTGAGATGTCAGAGGTCAAACCGCACAAGTATAGATGAATCATTTATCGGACAACTCACCATTGTATATTTCATTTATACAATAGGGATGCTTTCTGTCAGTGCAGGGACATTTGCTTTTGATCTCTCTCTGCATATGTTTGTCAAACAAGAGAAGAAAACATTGCATTTTCTGCCTTTTTTTTTTTTGCTAATTATAAAAAAATCTAAGGGATCTATAAATGAAATACCACTCTATAGATAGTTTTGTGCTGAACAATTTTCATGCTGTTGGCACTATATTATTTTTTTTTTTCATTTTAAAGTTATTTGCATTTGAATATAGTCAGTACTGGTTCTGAGGCTGAACATTCTAAATTAGTTCTGGAGTGATTGTGACATCTACTATGTATAAATCTGTGGTGCGTCTAGTGTGTGTGTGTGTGTGTGTGTGTGTGTGTGTGTGTGTGTGTGTGTGTGTATATAACATTTCACATTTATCATATAGCTCAGATTATCACATAGGATTTATGTCCACGCCTATTGCATAAATACTGTAATCCGATTATAGAAGCCCTAACATGCACTGCAGGCTATTGAATCTCCCACTGCTGCCTACTACTCTGTCTGCTGTAGAGGATTCTGGGATTTGTAGTAACACAAGATGTAAGGCTTCAACTAAGCAAAATCAGTCTGAGTCAATCTGCTGTAACACAGTAAACTGTAAGTAAACCAAAATGTTTTTATACACAAGTGCACATTGGGACCAGCCCAACACGTGTGGGGGGGGGGGCCCTTTGTGTTGACTGTACCCCTTTATTTGCTATGTTAGTATGATTCCAGACTGAGAAATTGGGTTACACAAGGTTGTGGTCTTGTTTTGGCCTTGTGAAGTTGGTATATTGCTGATTGGCTGTGCCCTGGACCTTGGTACAGGCTGGCAAGTTTAGTTTATTGCTATTTGTTCATAATGTGCCCATTTTCTTTGCAGACTGGCAACCTGATTCGCCTGTCAGAGCAGATGTTGGTCGACTGCTCGTGGGGCTTCGGTAACAATGCTTGTGATGGGGGAGAGGAGTGGCGGGCATACGAGTGGATCATGAAGCATGAAGGAATCGCCACAGCAGATTCATATGGGCCCTACATGGGGCAGGTTAGTCTTCATCATTACATGACTAGATGAATGTGGAGGGGCTCGGGAGAACTGGTGCTGGTCCTGGATGCACAGCCCTGATACCAGGATTGCAGGTATATCATGTGACCACAAAGTGCACAGGGGCCAACTACCCCAATGTTGTCTGCATCTGCTGGTTTTGTGTACCTGGTCCTGCTGCAGTTGTATGGGGACCAGGGTTTAAGGACACCAGCTGGGGCTCTGAGCCCATAAAACATGCCTGAATTTGGGGGGGGTGCTTGCTTAAGATGGTGTCTGGGCAGATGCAGCAACAGTAGTGACTAGCAAAGGGGCTCTATCAGTAAGTGCTGGGACAATAGTGTTGGAGGCAAGGAAAGTGTCCCAGCTAATGCAGATCAGCTGGGACAGTAGTGCTTGTGGTGCACGCAGACATTCCAGCATCTGTTGGTACAGAAGACTCTCCCAATGGAAAATGCAGTGAAGTGTAAAATTCCACCCTGCTCAAACTTGTCTACTAGAAGATAATCGGGTGCTCCATACTCTGGCTGGGCCATGCCATTTTCAGCAATTCTAGGCAGATCTAAATGCTTCAGAAGCTTGTCAGCTCATGAAAATGTTTGTTTCCTCTGGGCCAGTAGGGTCTCGTAAGCTGAAACATAAGTGTCTAGCTGCTATGCAGTAGGGTTATTCAAGTACCTTGATAAAGTATTCATACTCCATACCACAGACTTTTTTTTTTATTCAATCAAAAAAAAACTGGTAGAGGTCAGGGCTTGTCCTGTGTCTTTCTCCTCCACTCTCCAAACTAAAAAATAAATAAATCACCAATGATAATTTAGAATTCCACATGACTTCCTCTCTCTCTCTCTCCCCTTCCCCCGCCTGAATGTCAGTCCATGATATTTTTTTTGGGGCGGGCCAGTAGTCTGGGCTGCATCATTCTCCTCCTTTTTCCCTGAACCTGTAACATTCACTTTCAGTTCTAGGACAACAGCTGCAGTCATCATGGTAGCATGCTTGAAGGGGGTGGTCTGCTGTCACTGATGCTAGACATCCCTCTTATGTGCTTTGTCTGATGTCTTTGAGTCTTACCTGAGCATTGAAAGTGTGCTGTGTGTTTGGGGTTAAATGAGTTGGCCTGGAAATGGACTGTATCTCTCCCCCTCCACATCATGGATTGGGGGCAGTAAGGGACCCACTGTAATGACCTTTTGGAGTCTGGCTAGAGATTAGGATTCTTCCAAAGCCTGTAGGTTCCTGACACCATGCTATGTTTTTGTTTTCACTAAACAATTCTATTGGTCAACAATTATGTACAAAGAACCACATTTTTAGTCCTTGCTGCTTTGTAATGACCAGCAGAAACCAAGTAATGGATAACCATGATAGGATGTGTGGTTGTAAGAGAATAATTCACACTTCTGGTGGTTGATAGGAATGGGGCTTAGCCAAGTGACGCAACCACTTGAGAAGTGCATTAATTATTCCTTTTCACCCCAGGAATCCCTCAGTATGCTTGACAGAGGCAGTATTGCCAGCTGGGTTCAGCTGCCCCAGAGGTGGTGCCTATGCCAATGATGGAGCCAGTCCGAAAGCAGTAAGACTGCTGCCTGTAGGTGCTGCTGCTGGTGCGCCAGATTCATTTCTTCGCCCTCCGAAACAAGTTGGCCCCGGAGTGCTCTCCATTTCTCATTGCTTGAAGAATTTTATTTTCATTTTAAGTCATTTTATTTCTGTAGTTTCTGCTGCCTTTAGCCATTTTTAGTGTTTTTGACTATCTTTGTTGGTTTTTCTTTGGTTCCCGTCAGTTCCCAGGAACCACTAATCTTTCCCTGACCGAGGCTTTTACTGAGGTTCCTGCACTTTATTCCTGACTGAAAAATCGCTTTATGTGATGAAAAATCTCTATTTTTTTGTATTTTCAGTATTTTAACTTCAGTTTATCAGTTCCCTTCTTTTTGAGGGAACCACATTTAGCTTTACTTTTTTTCATATGTCAGATGGACCTCAAAAGAGAACTGGACCTACAGGTTTTAAAAATTTGCATTGTGTTAAAATCGTAGCCAAGGCAAAAGGCCATAATCTTTAAGTTGTCTGAGTCCAAACCTTAACACTGAACTTTGCACTAAATTTTGCTCTAAAACAGTTAAAAAGTCTGCCTCCCCCTGTAATAAGTCTCTTGAAGGAGGGGTCCTCCTCTCGGAATAAGCCTAAAGATGGGTCTTCCAGGGACCCCTAGAAAATAATCCAGACAAAAATGAGAGACCAAGCCAAAAGAGACATTCTGAGTAGATTTCTGATTCCGTGCCTGCCAAAAAGAAATATCACTGACCCTCTGACTGAAGAGCAAAGGGAGATATCAGTGTCGCAACAAAATACTGTAAAACTAGTATGTTATTTTCACACAGTAATTTTAGCGCAATCACAGTATGCCTCTTCTTGAGGGGTTGGCAAAGGCTTGGCAACATTATCAAACATTTCAAGCTGTGGGCAATTTATTTGGTGCCCCAGGTGGTTCTTCCATGCCTGTCCCCACAGACCTTGACCAAGGCCAGGGTTTTCTATTTTTGAGAAGGGCAGTGATGTTGGTGTGGGGGGTGCGCATGGAACCTGATATGTCCCCTGACCAAAAATTTGGCTCCACTTTACATGGTCAGGAGGATTTTTCCTCCCATTACACATTTGTCCAGCACATGGTGGACACTCTAGACCTCTACATTCAGGAGGCTACAGAAGAGGATGAGGAGGTGGATTTTGTGGATATGATGGGTCTCCCTCTGGCTTCCTTCCAAACATCTGCTACTTCCAGTTCACAAGGTCACAGGAGGGACTCTCTGTAGGCTGCAGCTAGTGCAGAACGCAGCGGCCCAGTTGCTGACAAGCATTTTGAGGTCCAGTCATGTGACTCTGGTCCATCGTGTTCTGCACTGGCTGCCAGTCAGGTGGAGGGTCCTTTTCAAGGTGGGTCTTCTCACCTTTAAGGCCCTATATGGGCTGGGTCCTGGTTACCTGTCTGATCTCCTCCTGACACCAGCGTCCTCTGCTCGCTTCCTTGGCTCCTCATCGAGGGGCCTCCTGGACATTCTCAGGGTTCGGCTCAAGACCTTGGGAGATTGTGCTTTTAGTGTCTCTGGGCCGACCCTATGGAACTCTCTTCCACTTGTAGTCCAGGACGCTCCCTCGATTGAGGTATTCAAGGGGAGGCTAAAGGCACATGTCTTCAGCCTGGCCTTTGACTGACATCTTTTTTTAGTTTTGGCCAGTCCTTTGAAGTCTGACTTCTGGAAACCTCTATTTTACTGAATTTTAATCTCCTTATGTTTTAATGAGGCTTTATGTTTTTATCCACTGCTGTATGTCCCTGTTTGAGTTAAGCGCCCAGAGCCTCTGGGATTGGGTGCCCTATAAATAAAATTGCCTTGCCCTTTGCAGGGCAACCTTCACACTGCTCCAGAATCCAACCTCCTTTCCTGGGGTGGTTAAGAAAATGGAGAAGAGGTACCAGCTAGAGAGAACTAATGCTGAATACCTCTACACTCATCCTGACCACGAAGGAGCGGTACAGGCTGCAGCCTGTGACTAGGCTAAAGTGCATCTTTCCTCTCAGCCTCCTGATAGAGTCCAGGAAGCTGGACGCCATGGGCAAGAAATCTTACACAACAGTCTCCCTGCTGTTGCATCTCTCTGCGTACGTGGCATATGCAGCACAGTACCAAAAGGCTTTGTGTAACTCTGTTCTGGCTATTAGCCAGAATGCTTCTGACAGCGGTGCTCAGGACCTGGCAGAAACTGTTAAAACTGCCTTGGAAGCCACAAAGAACCAGTTTTATATGGCAGTAGATGCCAGTGACACTGCCTGCAGAGATATAGCACAAGCCATTTCTCTCAAAAGTTTGCCTGGTTGAGAACTACTAACCTCTCTCAGGATACTCAAACTAAAGCTATGGATTTCCCCTGTGAGAACAAGTCTCTCTGGGGACAAAACAGAGAGATACATGAAAAAGGTGGAGGAATACAAAACCACCTACAAGAGTAATGCAGCTAAAAAGAAAGCCTCCACTTCTTACAAGCCCCAGGGAAGAGGAGGCAGAAGCAGGGGTTACTACCCCAGAGCTTTGTCCCTTTCCCATGCCCATGGACTAATTCCAAATGAGAGGCTGCTTTAAGGAAGCAGTAGGTCTCAAAAGCATACTGGCCCCTCACCCAAGACCCTGTCAAAACAAAACCCCTGACGGGAATGTCCAGGTCGCGTCGCCTCTCCTCTCCTCTCTCCGGTAGGGGGAAGGCTGACCCACTGCCTCCACAAGTGGCAGTTCATCAGCACAGACAAGTGGGTGCTGGAGGTGGTGGGTCAGGGACTTCACCCTGCAGTTCAAGAAATTCTCTGCACAGCAGGGAAGCAGGAGTTTCAAGCCTCTAACCCCCACAGAAAGGATTCTCTTGGAGCTGGAGGTAAAAGCTCTCCTGCAAGCAAATGCAATAGAGTGCATCCCTCACAGTGGGGTGGAAAAGGCCTCTACTCAAGATACTTTCTCACCCAAAAGAAAAATGGGGACTGGTGGACCCATTCTAGACCTCTGGTATTTAAACATCTGCTAAACCCCAAGTTCAGGATGATCACCTTGTTAGTGGCGATCCCCTTCTTACAACAGGGAGACTGGTGGCCTCCCTGGACCGCCGTCTACTTTCACATCCTAATCAGGCCCTCTCACAGAAAGTATCTCCAATTCAGACTGCCTTCAGGCGATTGCCAGTCTGCAGTACTACCATTCGGTCTGTCCTCCGCCTCTTGGGTCTTCACAAATTGCCTTGCAGTAGTTGCAGCCTACTTAAGACAAGAGGTCTCTTTCCTTATCTGGATGACTGGCTCATAGTAGATAAGTCTCCTCTGAAGCTTGGAGACTCGCTGCGACTCACTCAGCTCACCCTGGAGTCACTGGGGTTCCTGATCAACACAGAAGTCTCACATGGAGCCAGCCCAACTTCAGGAATTCATAGGAGCAGAACTGGACACCTAGTAAGGGAAAGTCCCACTTCTTCTAGACACAAAAGAGAACCTTCAGACCCTGGCAAACTTGTTTGTCTTAGACCAACCAAGGCCAGCCAGGCATTTTCTCAGGCCCCTAAGTCACATGGCCTCCACTGCAGCAGTAGTCCCAGGTACCAAGTATCAGGTGAAGGACATTCAGTACCATCTGAGGGCTCATTGATCTCTGATAAGACTGCAAAGCTGGTTCCAGTCATCAAGAGACTCCTCTCCTACAAGCCTTGAACTGGTGGAAAGATGGTCGCAATTTCTGGGAAGGAATTCCCTTCCAGCAAAAGGAACCATCCAGAGTGCTCACTAGACACCTCCCTGCTGGGAGGGGTGCGCACACCTGGAAAATCAGTCAATAAGCAGGGTATGTGCTGGGGCCAGTGTTCAGTGTCCAGTGTCTTCATCAGTGACATTGGGGATGGCATTAAGGGCAAAATGTACCTATTTGCAGATGACATCAAGCTCTGTGGGAGTGGACACAGCCGAAGGGATACAGGACCTAGAGGATGATCTGGAAAACCTGGGGAGGTGGTCCAGGATCTGGCAGCTTTGCTTCAATGCCAAGAAATGCAAAGTTATCCATATTGGAGAATCCCAGGACAGAGTACTGCCTGGGTGGAGTCCGAATATCTGCATCTGAAGAGAAGGACCTGGGAGTGGTGATCACTACTGACCTGAAGTGCGCCACGCAGTGCAAGAAAGCAGCAGCAAAGGCAAACAAGATGCTGGGATGCATACCTAGGGGGATCAGAAGTGGAGAGAAGTTGTACTGCCCTTGTAAAGGTCCCTGGTAAGGCCTCATCTAGAGTATGGGGTTCAGTACTGGTGCCCACACCTCAAAAAGGACATAAACATGCTGGAGAAGGTCCAGAGAAGGGCTGCAAAGATGATAGTGGGTCAGCAGGGTAAGGCATATAAGGAGAGGTTGAGGGCACTGAACATGTACTCCCTGGAAGACAGGAGAGAGAGGATATAATTGGGACCTTCAAGTACTTGAAAGGGATAAATAAGGTTGATAAGGAGTCTCTTTAAGCTGAGTGGCAACCACAACATGAGGGGGCACAGTCTTAAGCTGGAGCGTGGAAGATTTAGGACGGAGATCAGGAAGCACCTCACAGAGAAGGGTGGTGGACACCTGGAATGCACTGCCAGAAGAGGTAATCTTATTGAAGACAGTGGGTAGCTTTAAGAGAGGCTGGATGCATGGGGGAGGTAAGGATCATAGGGAGGATGGGGGAGTGGGGAGGGAGGTGGGGGACAGTAGCTCAAGCTGTGGACCCTGCAATACGAGCAGACTAGATGGACCAAATGGCCTTCTGCTGGCTTCTTCGTATAAACCTTGACTTTGCACCTAGCCATAAAAGCCTTTGACCCCCAGCTCAACGGCCACTCTGTCCAAGTCAGGACAGACCACACCTCCACAATGTGTTACATCAACAAACGAGGGAACACAAGATCCTTAAAGATGTGCACAAAAGCCATGAAGATCCAGTTGCTGGCTTGCTCCCTGGATATGCAACTTACTGCCATTCACCTGTGAGGCAAGGACAATGTGCTGGCAGAATCTGAGCCGCATCAGCCAGGGCCACCACATGTGGCCCCTAAACAGACAAGTACTGGCTACAGTATTTGGGAGGTGGGGCACTCCAGAAATCTCCTCACCTCCAGCCACAATCGCCAGATCCCCCTGTACTGCTGCAGGCCTCTGGTGCTGGGGACAGTGCAAGTGGATGCCCTGTCCCTCAGTTGGACAGGAAGGTTTCTCTATGCTTTCCTGCCTTTTCCCGTGATTCTCCAGTGCTCCTCAAACTCGGGAGACAGTTGGCAACAATGATCCTGGTGGCTCCAGACGGCAAGGCAGCCATGGTACTCTCTACCCCTTGCCCTGGCAGCCAAACAGCCAATCTGACTGCCTTTGAGCCAGTCTCCTGACTGTGCCTCAGATGGGGGTAACATACCCCAGCATAGAATCCCTTTGCCTCAAAGCTTGGTACTTGAGGAGTTGGAGTTCCCTGACTTTCATTATTCCAAACAGGTCCTTAGAATCCTTAGACTGGGGGGGAAAAAAAATAGTACCAAAAAGACCCATGCTTCCAAATGGAAGAGGTTCTCTTTCTGGTGTAAAGACTGGCAGACTGACCCCTTGCAGTCCAGCCTGCAGTATGCCTGCCCTGCATACTAGATTACTTAGTTCATCTGCAGGCCTTAGGCTTTAAGGCCTCATCCTTGAAAGTATACCTGGCAGCCATTTCAGCTTACATTTTTGCAGGCAAAGAGAAATCTATTTCTCATCCCATCTTCAAGAAATAATTTAAAGGCCTGCTGCAGATTCGACCCCAACTTGAGGAACACGTTTTCCCCCCCGGGGACTTGAACCTGTTTATAGCCAAGTTGATGGATGCCCCATTTGAACCTATGGCTACAGCAGACTAAAGTATGTCACTAGGAAAATAGTATTCCTAGTGGTCATTACTTCTGCCAGGAGGATTTCAGAGCTGCAAGCTCTCTGCACTGAACCAAACTACATAATCTCCCACAGGGATAAAGTAGTTCTCAGAACTAATAGAAAATGCCTTCCCAAAGTGGTCTCTGAATTTCACCTCAACCTAGCCATAACCTTCCTCAGGCCACACTGGACAGCAGGAAGAGAACCTCCCCCATCCAGGGAGCACCAGAGCCACCACCACTACCTCAGAGGTTGCGAAGAAAGCACAGCAGTTGGACCACAGTGGGCTCAGGGAGGGTGAGGATGGTGGAACAGAGGCACACCCAGTCAGTTGTTCCACTCCACAATCCATACACCATTCTGGGGGAGTATACCTCCCCTATGGATGCACCCGCAGAGGAGACTGACAGGTGTCACAAGGGAGGCCCACAGGAAGGAGGCAGAGGACACCACAGGGAAAAGAAGCAGCTCCTGGTGGGGGACTCCATTATTAGGGGGATAGAACTGGGGGGAGCAGGGAAAACTGAAGTAAGGTGCCTGCCTGGTGCTATGGCTTGGAGGGACAGGAAGCGCATCCTCAGGATCACGAGAACAGCTGCACGGGAGTCTGTGCTGACCGTCGTTGTCCACCTAGGGACAAATGACTTGGCTCATCATGAGATCAGAGCAGTGCAGGAGGACTTTGTAGAGTTGGGGAGGGGCCTAAGACAAGTAGCACACACAGTATCCTTCTCAGAGGTGCTGCCTGTCAATGGCATGGGTGAGGCGAGGGTACTTTGCACCATGCAGTTTAATGAATGGTTGAAAAAATGGTGTGGAGCACAGGGGTTTGGCTTCATTGACACTGGGGTTCCACCTGGAGGGACACCAGCCTATACTGGCAGGATGGTCTGCATCTGTCCAGGAAGGGAACAAGTCTTTTGAGCAGTCGGTTTAAATGCTTCATTGGCAAGCTTTTAAACTAGTCAAAGGGGGAGGCACTGATAAGCAGCAGGAAAATCCCAGCCTCTCCCTACAAAACGGGGTACTAAATGAGAAAGGTCAGTGGGGGATGCTGCAACAGAAGGTAAAGCCATCAAAAAATGGAGAGCAATGAGTACCAATGCCCGTAGTCTGAGTAACAAGCTTCCTGAATTAGTGGCCTTGATGGAGGAGGAACATCTGGATATTGTGGCAGTCACAGAAACATGGTACGCACAAAACCATGACTGGGACGTAAACATACCAGGATACACTATCTACAGGAGGGACAGGGAGGGTGAAAGAGGAGGAGGAGTCGCTCTTTACATAAGGACAGGAATCAAAGCAACAGAACAAAAGGGTAAACAGGGAGGAGAAGAAGCACTGTGGGTAAATTTGGAGACCAGCAATGGCACCACAATCCGCACAGGGGTTGTACACAGACCCCCTTCTCGGGGGGAGGAAATGGACAAGGAAATGATAGAAAGTATACTTAGAATGGCAGAAAAAGGGGAGATATTGCTGATGGGTGATCTGAATATGCCAGATGTTAACTGGAGTGCAGTTGCAGCAGCCACTTCGAAGAGTGGGTTATTCTAGATGGCCTACAGGGGGCATGCCTTAGACAACTAATACTGGAGCCCACTCGAGAGGGAGCAATCTTAGACGTGACTCTCTCAAATGGAGATGGAGAGAGGATCACAGATGTAGAAGTGGGTAGCCATCTGGGAACTAGCGACCATCGAACAGTATGGTTCACAATAAACACAGCAATAGAGTCAAGCCATACAAAGGCAAAAGTACTGGACTTCAGGAGGGCTGACTTTGCCAAAATGGGTGAGTGCCTAAGGAATGCACTAGCAAATGGGCAGGAAGGAGGGGTGGAAGAACAATGGGGAATAATAAAAACTGTCATCACAGAGGTAACAAGCCTTTGTGTGAAGCAAATAAACAAAACAAAACTATGTAAGAAACCACTATGGTTCTCAAAGGAAGTGGCAGTGAAGGTTCAAGAGAACAAGAAAGCATTCAGGAAGTACAAGGAATCACAGAAGGAGCAGGACAGAGAACTGTATCAATTAAAGCAAAAGGAAGCTGGGAAGGTAGTCAGAACAGCAAAGGCCCAAACCAAGGAAAAGATAACCAACTCTGTTAAGAAGGGGCATAAAACCTTCTATAGGTACATCAGGGAGCGAAGGAAGACCAAGGGAGGGATAGTGAGGCTTAATGGAGGGAAGGAGGGTGGCAGAGGGTGACTGTGAAAAGGCAGAGATATTAAACAAATATTTTGCTCAGTATTTACAAAGGAAGAGGGGAGGTACCTAAAACAAACAGTAGAAACACTCTGGATACAGAAGTTGATACCAGCCATTTACAGAAGAAAGGGTTCTGAAAGAACTCTTAAAACTGAAGAGGTGGACAAAGCAATGGGGCTGATGGGATTCATCCCAGATTTCTAAAAGAACTAAGGGTAGAACTAGTGATACAACTGACTACCCTGTTTAACAAATCATGGGAGGATGGGGTGGTACCGAGGACTGGAGGAGGGCAGATGGATTCCCTTCACAAAGTGGGAGCAAGGCAGAAGCAGGAAACTACAGACCTGTTAGTTTAACCTCAGTGATAGGGAAAATGATGGAATCACTTCTGAAGGAAAGAATTGTCGAGTATCTAGAGGCCAGAGGGGCACAGGACCCAAGGCAGCATGGAGTCGCAGCGGGAAGGTTATGCCAGACGAATCTGATAGATTTCTTTGACTGGGTGACCAAAGTAGTAGATCAGGGAGGGGCTGTGGACATGGCCTACCTAGACTTTAGCAAGGCATTTGACACAGTCCCACACAAAAGATTAATATACAAGTTTGCCAGCCTGGGAGTGGGTCCCAAGATGACAGCCTGGATAAAGAATTGGCTGGAGAATAGGACACAGAGAGTAATAGTAAATGGAGTCCACTCTGAAGAAAGGGGGTTACTAGTGGGTACCGAGGTTCAGTATTAGGACCGGTCCTCTTCAACGTCTTTATAAGCAACATTGCAGAGGGACTGGAAGGAAAAGTATGTCTCTTTGCAGATGACACAAAGATCTGCAACAAAGTTGATGCACAAGGTGGGGTGGAAAGGATGAGAAGGGACTTGGCAAGGGTAGAGGAATGGTCAAACGTACGTCAGCTTAGATTCAATGCTAAGACGTGCGAGGTAATGGACCTGGGAAACAAAAACCCAGGGGAAGAGTACACAATGGGGGGTGAGATACTAACAACAACAAAAATGGAAAGGGACCTGGGGGTAGTCATATCAGATGACCTAAAGGTGGGCAAGCAATGTGAGAGGGCAGCAAGGAGGGTTGGGGGATACTGGGATGCATAGGGAGAGGCATCACCAGTAGAAAACAGGAAGTTGTTATCCCTCTGTACAGACAGCTGGTGAGACCCCATCTGGAGTACTGTGTGCAGTTCTGGAGACCCAGTCTCCGCAAGACACAGGATGGAAGCTGTCCAGAGGAGGGCAACTAAAATGGTGCAGGGTCTGCACCGGAAGACATATGAAGAGAGACTTAAGGAGCTTAATATGTATAGTCTCGAGGAAAGGAGGTAGAGGGGGGACATGATAGAAACGTTCAAGTACCTCAAGGGAATCAACAAAGTCCAAGAGGGTAGCATCTTTCAAAAAAGAGGTGTGCAAGAACAAGGGGGCACAATTTTGAAGATTTGGGGGGCGGCGGCTCAGAGGTAATTAAAGAAAGTATTTTTTCACAGAGAGGGTTGTGGATGCATGGAATGGCCTTCCGGAGGAGGTTGTGGAGTCAGAAACAGTGGTGGAATTCAAGCATGCATGGGACAGTCATAAGGCAATTCTAGGGGGTGGGGGTAGGAAGAAGTAGGCTGCTGGTTAACTAGGATCTGCAGCTTATCCATTAGGTAGGGAAATGGGCAGGCTGGGTGGGCCAAGCGGTCCTTATCTGCCGTCAAATTCTGTTTCTACAGACAAATCCACTTCCAGTGAGTGAAGGCTGCACAGCCTGGACATTAAAAGGGTGCTGAACTGCTACCTGGAGCATACTAAGCAGCTCAGAGCTACTACCTGGAGCATACTAAGCAGCTCAGAGCTACTACCTGGAGCATACTAAGCAGCTCAGAGCTACTACCTGGAGCATACTAAGCAGCTCCGAGCCTCTCATACCCAGCTGTTCCTCACCTATGGTGAGGTGGGGCAAGAACAATCGACGATAGTCTCTTGCAGCCAATTCTGCTACTGTAAGGCTGGCAGACAGCCACTACAATGCCTATAAGCCCACTCCACTAGGGGCACTGCAGCCTCAATGGCAGCACAAAGGGACATATCCATACTCAATATCTGCAGAGCAGCTACTTGGAAGGTTGTACACACCTTCACTAAGCACTACTGCTTGGATGTACAGTCCAGATCTGATGCCAGTTTGGCACTTCAGTCATGCAGAACCTTCTGTCCCCTCCTCCCTACTACACTGCTTTGTAGTTTACATATGTCAAGCATATTAAAGGATTCCTGGGGTGAGAAGAAGAAAAATTACTTACCATAGTAATATCTTCTAGGGGATCCCTCAGTATGATTGACCTCCCTCCCATCCTCCCCTCATTTAACAGTTCTACAGTCCTTATCACAGGCCAAATTCTTACTGAGGGGCATATTTGGTGTGGTGTTTCTCAGTTAAACATTGTATATAGTTCGCCTTTAGGTGCCTTGGTTTTCCTTTCTTTCTTTTTCCATTACTCTGGAGTAAGGTTAGGGATTGGGGCCTTTTGCCTCTTGGGTTCAGAAATGAATCTGACTCACCTACAGGCAGCAGTTTATTACTGCTCTGCTGGCTAATGCCTAGCCATCATTGGCATAGGCACCACCTCTGGGGCAGCTGAACCCAGCTGGCAATACTGCATATGTCAAGCATACTGAGGGGAACCCCTGGAAGAAACAATATTACTATGGCAAGTCATTTTTTTTTTTTTCTTATGGCTGCATACCCTGGAGTGTAATCCCACTTAAAAAGCAAGTGTTTACTTCTAATAAATTGAAAACTATTTTATTGTTTCTAGGGACGTGGATATGTTCAATCCACACTGTCTGGCAGGTTCTTTGCCGCTTTAAATCTTACCAGAAAGTCTTCAAGCTGGCTCCTCCCACCCACCCGGGTGATAAAACCCTCAGCTCCGCCCCATGACGCCAGATCTTCCTTGCCGCTTGGAAGCTCAGGTTCCCTCCTTAGCGCTCTGCATTTTTAGACCTGGAGCCACACTTTTTGGAATTTCCGAAACTTATTTTAAAACTTGCAAAACTTCGGTCTTCGTCTTCCCTCGTGGCTGTGATGGACAAATTGACTCCCAGCTTCCATCGGTGCCCGTGTGGGCAGAAGATGTCCCGGACCGATCCGCACTCCATGTGCATCTACTGCCTGGGGCTTGGTCACGACTCGCAGGCTTGCGAATTGTGCAAGTCCTTTTCAGCTTCGGTCTTGAAGGACCACGCTGCCAGACTTCTTCTCGGGCAACCTGAAAAACGGTATCCGCCGGTCAAGTCTAAGGAGGCCCGTTAAGCAGTGTCAGGCGGCGGGCTCTGCGGAGCAGTTGGAGCAGATGATCACCCTCGAGGAGGAGGAGGTGGCGGCAGCCCAGGCCGCTTCTTCTTCCTCCACAGCATTTATCCCACTCTCCTTGGGCTCCCCCTACACGGCTTCATTTAAGGAGCTTTGCCAGTCCCTCTCCACCAAGGGAGAAGGGCCATTGGGACATTCCAGTCTGTCCAAGAAGGACTGTAGGGGTAAGTTCCACCGTCAACGTTTGTGGGAGCGGGAGAGATCCCCTTCACCGGACCGTCGACTCTCTACTTCGGTCGAGGCTGCGGCCGCTGGCTTCACGGTGCCCCCATCAGGTCAGCCGGCCAAGACATCCGTCGACGCAGTTGAGATTTTTCTTGACCCATCTGACTGTTTGTCGACTGGAGAAGCAGACCAGTTGACAACCCTACTTCACATTCCCCGGTGGAAACCGAGACTTGCCTGTTCCTCCTGTGCCGGAGTCCCCAGTTAAGGTCCCTGTACCAAGGGAGGAGCGGGTTTCCCCCGCCCCCTCTCTGACCCACCCTCGGAACTCCTGAAGGTCTCTATCTCGGTCCTCTTCCAGGTCCAGCTGGTCCCGCCAACGTTGGCGGTCTCTGCACAATGGAAGGTGGCGGCACTGCTCATTCACGTCGTCGTCCTCTTCAGAGGATAGGCTCTGGAACAAGTTGTGTCGGCACTACAAGGAGTTAATGTGGCAGCAGCTCTTATTGTCCGGGAATAAGCAGACTCCGTCGCCTTCTCCGGCCATTAAGTGGCTGTCACCAGAGCAGCCGAAACAACCCCTCATAGTGGTAGAGGAGCCGACCCCGGCGCCGGTTGTTCAGCTGAAGCCGGCTGCTCCGTCCATTGTGGTGGAACCTCTGCCTCCACAACCAAAGACTGGGGCCCCAACCAAAGATTCTCAGAGTCAGGGCTTGCCCCACAGGCTGTCGGTCACCCTCACTCCTGATCGACCTCTGCAGGTGGAGGGTGGCTCAGGCGCCTGGCAGCTGTTTGCAGACTCCTCGGAGTCTGACGACTCCTCCCTGTTCTCCAGGCTGCTTGACCTGGAGTCTGCAGGGGGCCAGGTGGTGGACGAGAGCCCATCCTTGTTTTTAGGTTTGCCTCGGCTCATTTCTGAGTCCACCAGGATGCAGCTCGAACCTGTTTCAAAACGGGCCAAGTATCTCCTCACGGAGATACTAGACCGAGGGGATTCCCATATGGAGGCCTTTCCTGTGGCCAAAGCCATTGTTGGCCTGGCTCTGGAGTTGTGGCAGCGGCCAGCATCTTGTCCCACACCTTCGGCCAGGATGGCTTGAAAGTACACAGTCCCCACCGGCTCACTCTCCAGTTTCTCGGAGCACCCCTCTGCAGAGGGGTTAGTGACCGATGGCGTTTTCTGGCGCTCCGGGAACACTCGGGACATGGACAGACTGCCCGATAAGGAATCCAAGAAGCTGGATTACGCAGGGCGGAAGGCTTACGCTGCTTCCTCCCTAGGCCTTCATCAGGCTAGCTCGGCCGTTCTGATGGCACATTTCTCCCACGCCCTTGTGGGTTCCCCGGATGAGGTGATTCCTGATCTCCCAGCTGACTTTCAGACGACGGTCAAGCAGGTCCGGGATCAGGGAAGGGCGGTGGCAAAACAGCAGCTCCAAACTTCGTTGGACATAGGTGATTCTTGTGCCTGATCAGTAGCGGCCACAGTGGCCATGCGCTGCAGAGCTTGGCTGCGGATCTCCACCTTCACGGCGGACACACAGCACAAGCTAGCAGACGTTCCCTTCCTGGGTGCACACTTGTTCGGGCCGGGGGTGGAAGGCCATCTCCAGAGGATCGAGAAGTCCAATGCCACCTTGGACTCTGTCACGTCTGCCCAGAAGGACAAAGGCCACCACCAGCAGCGTAAGCCCTTTCGCCCCTGCGGCACATCCGGCCCAGCAGCACCAGCACCAGCAGGCACGCACTAGGCGCCCTAAGGCCAAGTCTGCCCCTTCCTCCAGTAGGAAGCCTGGAGGCAAGGGTCCAGGAGGTCCCTCAGTGGGCCTTTCCTCCAAGCCTGCCCAGTGACTGGTTGAGGGTGTTGCCCCAACCTGGTCCTCCTCCTCCCAAGCGCCCCGTGGGGCGGCTCCTACCACTTCTTTTCACTGGTCCACTATTACCATGGACCGCTGGGTGCTAGAAGTGGTAGGCAGGTCTGCCTCTGGAATTGAGCAGTTCCTACCTATCGAGCAGTCTCCCGTGAGACAGCGGGTTCCGCAGCCTCTGTCTGCTCATCGAGCAGACATTGCTCTGCCTCCAGAAGGAGGTGATCAGCGGTGGCGGACCCCCTTCAGACCCAGAGTTTGTGTCCAGGTACTTTCTGGTCCCAAAACAGAGGGGGGCTGGTGCCCCATTCTCTACCTGCACGACCTGAACAAGTTCCTAAGGCAGTGCACCTTCAGGATGGTCACTCTGGTTCAGATCATTCCATCCTTGGAACTAGGCATGTGGTTTTGTTCTCTGGACCTTCAGGAAGTGTTCTTTCACGTCCCAATCCGTTCGTCTCATCAACGATTCCTCCGCTTCCAAGCAGAGGGATCTCTTTTTGCGTTCCAGGCCATGCCCTTCAGAACCTCTCCAGCTCCCAGGGTCTTCACCAAATGCATGGCAGTGGTGACAGCATTCCTGCGGCACAGAGGGGTCCAGGTGTACCCTTACCTGGACGACTGGCTGATTGCAGCCCCCTCCAGGTTGGAGGTGGAGCAATCCAGGGATCTGGCCCTCCAGGTCTGCTCTCAGATTGGCCTCCTCATCAACGAGGCCAAGTTGGAACTCGCGCCATCGCAGGTGATTCAGTTCATCGGGGCAGAGCTCAACTCTCTTCGAGCCAGAGCCCGGCTCCCGGCAGACAGGGCCGAGGTCCTTTCCTCCTTTGCCCAATTTCTGGTTGGGCAATTGCACCCTGCCTGGGACTTCCTGTGCTTTCTGGGCCTCATGGCGGCCTGCACCACCGTGTTCAGTTGTGTCCCCTGCAATGGGGGCTGGCCCTCCAATGGTCACAGTGCTCCAGTCCCCTGGACCAGCCAGCGACTGACCCAGGAGATGTGGGATGGCCTACAGTGGTGGCTCGTTCCAGCTCATCTGCAGGAGGGTATCCAGTTTGTCCGCCCCGAGCAGACGGTCACTCTGACGACTGCCTCTCTGATGGGTTGGGGTGCCCATCTGGGGGAGCTCAGGACCCACTGCCTTTGGTCCCCTCAGGAGTTTCGATGCCACATCAACCTGCTGGAGCTCCGAGTGGTGCTTCTAGCCCTCACTGCCTTCGCTCCGTTTGTACGGGGTAGAGTGGTTCAGGTCCAAATGGACAACACCATGACCATGTGCTACCTCAACCGACACGGTGGGATGCACTCCTTGCCTCTGTGCAAGGAGGTTCTCCTCACTTGGTCCCTCATGATCCGCCTGGAGGCGGATCTCCTAGCCATCCATGTGGCAGGAGCCTCCAGCAGTCTGGCCAATGCCCTCAGCCAGATAGGCGCTGCATCTCATGAGTGGTTTCTCCTGCCGGAGGTAGTACAAGATCTGTTCTCCCATTGGGGCACCCCTCAAGTGGACCTGTTCACCTCCAGGGAGAATGCGAAGCTGAGGCTGTTTCATGCCACCCCCTCAGCAGGGCTCGCTGCAGGGGGATGCCTTCTCGAGGCCGTGGACCACAGGCCTCTTCTACACCTTTCCTCCATTTCCCTTGATACACAAGGTGCTTCTCAAGGTGAAGAGGGACAAGGCCAGTTCTGGTACCCAGATCTCCTCAGCCTCAGCTCCAGGCTCCCGAGGCAGCTCTCAGCCTGCCCAAACCTGATCTCTGTCAACAAGGGGAAGGTTCTCCATCCGGACCTTCAATCCCTGCACCTGATGGCCTGGTTCCTGAACGGCTAGAATTCCAGGCTTTGGGTCTTTCCAACGAGGTCCTCAATGTGGTTGAGGCATCCCGTAAGGAGTCTACCAGAAAATGCTATGCCTTCAAATGGAAGAGATTCTCCATTTGGTGTCAGAGCAAGGGGTTGGACCCTTCTTCCTGTTCCTTGGCTAGCATCCTGGACTAACTGTGATCCCTTTATCAGCTAGGGCTTTGGTCAACGACCCTTAAGGTGCACCTGGCAGCCATCTCCACTTACCGGGCGCGGGCCGGCAAGCAGTCAGTGGCGCAGGAGAAGGTGGTCGGATGCTTTTCAAAGGCCTTGATCACATATCCCTCCGATCGAGAACCTCCACCTCCATGGGATCTACTGCTGGTATTGGCCAAGCTCATGGGCAAGCCATTCGAACCCGATACAGCTGCAATATCTCCATCTGTCGTGGAGACCGTCTTCTTGGTGTGTCGTCAGCCAGAAGGATGGGAGAGCTCAGGTCTTTCCATGAGTCTCCTTATCTGGTCTTCCACAGGGACAAGGTTGTCCTCGCCCCTACGAAATTCCTTCGAAGGTGGTGTCTGAGTTTCACCTAACCGGGTGTTGACTCTGCGGTGTTCTACCCCAGTCACACCTGGAGGTCGAATATGGGCTCCATACTTTGACCCCAGAAGAGCTCTCTTATTATAAGGAGCGGACGGCTGAAGTTCGGGGAGAGGTTCGCCAGCTGTTTGTCACCTACACTGAAGCTGCACCTGGCAGACCTGCAGCCAAGCAGACGATAGGCAGGTGGGTCACCTCCTGCATAGATCTCTGCTATAGGTTGGTGGGCATGGAGCCTCCCAAAGGGATAAGGGCTCATTCTACCCGCCATACCACTGCTTTGGTGGCTGCTTCTAGGGATGTCCCTATCCAGGAAATCTGCAGGGCTGCTACCTGGAAGTCGGCACACACCTTTATTACCGATTACCACATTGACCTTGAGTCATGCTGGGATGCTGGTTTTGGAGCCTCGGTTCTCCAGTCCTCATTCCCTAAGTAGGGGGTGCACGCCTTGCCTCCCTCATACCGGAGAACTGCTAGGAGTCTGCCAGACAGTGTGGATTGAACTACATATCCATGTCCCTAGAAATACAGGTTACTCACCTGTAACAGGAGTTCTAGGAGTTGTATATGTTCAACCACACGACCCCGACCTCCCGGCCAGCGCAACCTGGCTTCCAGCGGCTAGATCTATGCGTCATGGGGCGAGCAGGTTTTACCACCCGGGTGGGTGGGAGGAGCCAGCTTGAAGACCTTCCGGCAAGGAACCTGCCAGACAGTGTGGATGAACAACATATACCACTCCTAGAACTCCTGTTACATGTGAGTAACCTGTTTAGTAATTACTTTCTAATTTTATAATGCATTTGTTAGTGCAGTGAAACAAATGGATTTTCATCTTTGCTTTTAACACCGCTAGTTAATAAGAATAGATTAGAATTCTGGTATTGTGATGTCAAACTGCCAGCTACATAACAGCCCAATGTATTTCAATGAGAAACTAAATATATTTTTGTATCTTTCAAAAGAAATGGATATTATTTTGTCAAACTGCCTTTAACGCATTTGCACTATTGTGCTCCATCAGTATGATTGTTTTTAAAAACAATTAGTTTCTCTTTACTTCTTTCCAAGTAACATCTGGTTATGGAGAAAATGCCACCTGCCAAATTATAACTATCATGTTAACAAAAATCAAAGCTTTCTATTAAATATATAATAATTTGATGGCAGGAAGCGTTTATCCATAAAAATCTGAAAACAGATTTGCAGTTTCCCATTGAAATACCTTGGCATCATAACCAGGAAGAGTTTCTGACATCATAATACAAGGATTCTATTGGATTCTTTTTCACTGGCAGTTGGCAAAATACAAATAAAATTATAAAAAGCAAATGCTTGCAGAGTTATCTAAAGGCCCCAGACCTTCTACACCCTTACTAAAGCACTTGCTCTTTAAAAATATGTAGTTGACTTTTTTTTTCTGCAAACTGCACACCTCCTCTGATCATGGGACTTGTTTCAACCTTAGAGGTGATGGGATTTTCATGGCCCATTTTGTAATGCTGTAAATCACCTGCAAAACAAGACTGCCACAGGCAGACCAGATACAGGATGTGAACGCTACCAAAATTCTGAAGCTTCGGCTGAATAGAACATTCTGAAAATGTCAGCCTTTATGTCCTCCAAACTCAAGACACAAACCAGCAACTAATTCATTAGTTGAGGGGGCAGTATCAACAGCCACGGGGGAAGGGTGGGGGCGGCACTTGGCAAATATGGCCATAACCATAATTGCCATAACCTGTAATGGGAGGGCCCATAACCAGTGTAACCCCCACCCAGGTATGCAGTTTCCATCTTGACAGCACTACCTGGTGGGCTGGGTTCGGGGAGAAATGTCACTCGGCACATTGGCTAGGTTTGGCTACTCTGCAACAGGGGCACCCAAGTAACTCCGGACAAAGGAAGCAATAACTGTAATGTCCAATATCAGAAGTGGGATTCTAAAGTGTGGCTTTTATTCACTTCCAAAGGAATAAACCAAGCATAGATGGACCCCCATGGGGCTACACTCCTGGTAATGCAGATCAGAACACATCCTATTCACTTTAGCCCTCAGGCTCTGAAACACACTGGGCACACAGCCCGAACTTGTATGCTGCTCTGGGTTTTCCCTGGCTCGGCTCCCTTGCCAGCCACTTGGACACTTTTCATTTAGCATGGAAACATTTACTGGTGGCTCCCTAAACCACCTATGAGCACTTCTGCTCCATCAGGGAATCTTCCTCATCAATCCCACGTCTGGGTACTTTCCTCAGGCACTGGCCAAGTACCTGAGAGAAAGCAACAGGTGCCCCAAAGCAAACTCGTAGAGGTGAATTTGGTTACTACTGATGGGGGGGTCTCCCACCTCTTGCTCCCATAATTCATACCTGGCCATTTCTCTGGACTGTAACATCTCATCCTTTAAAACACTTTGCTCTGTAGATTCTCTTTAAATGTATTCACATTCAGTCCACAGTCTTTACATCCCATTTGTGCTGAACCTGAACATACTTAATAAGTGGCTGTGTCCATTACTCTAGACCCCCCCCACAGAGTTAAGCAGTCCAATCCCCACATCTTCCAAACTGTACTTGACTCTTTTCCTGACCCCACAGTAACTGTCACTTTAGTTTCATCTTGATTCAGGTGCCAACACATTGGCCCTTTAGCAGAGTGAACTCACCCCTTGGTTGCAGGTGCCCCACAGGCATTTTCTCCTCAAAGGAAATCTCGTCCAGAACTTCTGGTGCCTCAGCACGAACTTAAATCAGGCAGCTTCTTTTTCCCTAGCTGGACCAGGGGAGTTGCCCCTGGAAACAGGCTGATTCCTTCCTCCCATCCCACTTGAGATAGAGACCTATTTTCCTGAAGCAGTCTCTACCACTTCAATGTGCTCTTGTTGTGTTCCTCTTCAGGTTAGAACACACCTATACCAAAAAAAATAGCTCTTTGACAGAGCTTAGAGCTCTGAGGGCCTGCTTACAGCAGAGCACCTCTTCTACAGATTGCCACAGACTCTACTGAACTAACTTCAAATTCCCCAACATTCTACTCTAACCTCCAACTGCAACATTTCCAGTGTGGCTTATGCAGCTGCGACGGTTCTAAAATGATGTCATCCCTCCGTCTCAGCTGAGACTGAGAACAGAGTGAGACTGTGAAACTCCAGTTAAATGGATTTCACACTAACTGCCTTCCCTGCCTACCACTAGGTCTTACTGGGATTCTTGTAACCCCGGGTAATAGGGGGGTTACACCAGTAATAGGAGAGCCCTCTGAGCAAGAGCAGGAATGGGCCCTGAGATGGGGTTTTAGAGAACAGAGGTAGAATGAAGAGGCACAGAGATTGTTGCAGAAAGAAGTGTCTAAAGAAAAAGTTGAGTTGCCACTGGAAGCAAAAGGTGTGTGGGTACAGATGGACAGAAGAGCTGCTATCTCTACTAAATCTTTAGATGATGGAGCCACGGTTATTGTGAGTTTAAATTAATTTGTAAATGGGTGGATTGTATTAATACTGTACTCTTCAATTCTGTGTGGGTAACAATAGGTTATATATAGATACACCCGCAGAGGAGACTAAGGAGGCTGAGGACAACTGTCACAAGGGAGGCCCACAGGAAGGAGGCAGAGGACACCACAAGGAAAGGAAGCAGCTCCTGGTGGGGGACTCAATTATTAGGGGGATAGAACTGGGAGGAGCTGGGAAATCTGAAGTAAGGTGCCTGCCTGGTGCCATGGCTTGGAGGGACAGGAAGCGCATCCTCAGGATCACAACAGCTGCAAGGGATTCTGAGCTGGACGTAATTGTCCACCTAGGGTCAAATGACTTGGCTCATCATGAGGTTAGAGCAGTGCAGGAGGACATTGCAGAGTTGGGGAGGGGCCTAAGACAAGTAGCAAACACAGTATCCTTCTCAGAGGTGCTTCCTGTCAAAGGCATGGGGGAGGCGAGGGTAATTGGCACCATGCAGTTTAATGAATGGTTGAAAAAATGGTGCGGAGCACAGGGGTTTAACTTCATTGGGGACTGGGGTTCCACCTGGAGGACACCAGCCTATACTGCAGGATGGTCTGCATCTGTCCAGGAAGGGAACAAGTCTTTGAGCAATCGGTTTAAATGCTTCATTGGCAAGCTTTTAAACTAGTCAATGGGGAGGCACTGACAAGCAGCAGAAAAATCCCAGCCTCTCCTACAAAACAGGGTACTAAATGAGAAAGACACCAGGTAGAACAGTCAGTGGGGATGCTGCAACAGAAGGTGAGGCCATCAAAAAATGGAGAGCAATGAGTACCAATGCCCGTAGTCTAGGTAACAAGCTTCCTGAATTAGTGGCCTTGATGGAGGAGGAACATCTGGATATCGTGGCAGTCACAGAAACATGGTACACACAAAACCATGACTGGGAAGTAAACATACCAGGATACACTAATCTACAGGAGGGACAGGGAGGGTAAAGAGGGAGGAGTAGTTCTTTACATAGGGAAGAAATAAAGCAACAGAACAAAAGGGTAAACGGGGAGGAGAAGAAGCACTGTGGGTAAATTTGGAGACAGGCAATGGCACCACAATCCGCAAGGGGTTGTATACAGACCCTTCTCAGGGGAGGAAGTGACAAGGAAATGATAGAAAGTATACTTAGAATGGCAGAAAAGGGAGATATTGTGATGGGTGATCTGAATATGCCAGTTGTTAACTGGAGCGCAGTTGCAGCTGCCACTCAAGAGTGCAGTTATTCTAGATGCCCTACAGGGGCATGCCTTAGACAACTAGTACTGGAGCCCACCTTAGAGGAGCAATATTAGACTTGATACTCTCAAATGGAGATGGAGAGAGGATCACAGATGTGAAGTGGGTAGCCATCTGGGCACTAGCGACCATCGAACAGTATGGTTCACAATAAACACAGCAATAGAGTCAAGCCATACAAAGACAAAAGTACTGGACTTTAGGAGGGCTGACTTTGCAAAATGGGTGAGTGCCTAAGGAATGCACTAGCAAATGGGCAGGAAGGAGGGTGGAAGAACAATGGGAATAATAAAACTGCCATCACAGAGGTAACACTTTGTGTGAAGCAAATAAACAAAACAAGATTATGTAAAACCACTATGGTTCTCAAAGGAAGTGGCAGTGAAGGTTCAAGAGAAAAGAAAGATTCAGGAAGTACAAGGAATCGCAGCAGGAGCAGGACAGAGAACTGTATCAGTTAAAGCAAAAGGAGGCTGGGAAGGCAGTCAGAACAGCAAAGGCCCAAACTGAGGAAAAGATAGCCAACCCAGTTAAGAAGGGAATAAAACCTTTATAGGTACATCAGGGAGCAAAGGAAGACCAAGGGAGGGATAGTGAGGCTTATAAAGGGAGGGAGGGTGGGCAGAGGGAGAATGTGAAAAGGCAGAGATACTAAACAAATATTTTTGCTCAGTATTTACAAAGGAAGAGGGGGAGGTACATAAAACAAACAGTAGTAACACTCTGGATACAGAAGTTGATACCAGCCCATTTACAGAAGAAAGGGTTCTGAAAGAACTCCTAAAACTGAAGGTGGACAAAGCAATGGGGCCTGATGGGATTCATCCCAGAATTCTGAAAGAACTAAGGGTAGAACTAGTGACACCACTGACTACCCTCTTTAACAAATCATGGGAGGATGGGGTGGTACCCAAGGACTGGAGGAGGGCAGATGTGATTCCCCTTCACAAAAGTGGGAGCAAGGCAGAAGCAGGAAACTATAGACCTGTTAGTTTAACCTCAGTGATAGGGAAAATGATGGAATCACTTCTAAAGGAAAGAATTGTCGTGTATCTAGAGGCCAGAAGGGCACAGGACCCTAGGCAGCATGGATTCACAGCAGGAAGGTCATGCCAGACGAATCTGATAGATTTCTTTGACTGGGTGACCAAAGTAGTAGATCAGGGAGGGGCTGTGGACATGGCCTACCTAGACTTTAGCAAGGCATTTGACACAGTCCCACACAAGATTAATATATAAGTTAGCCAGCCTGGGAGTGGGTCCCAAGATGACAGCCTGGGTAAAGAATTGGCTGGAGAATAGGACACAGAGAGTAATAGTAAATGGAGTCCACTCAGAAGAAAGGAGGGTTACTAGCGGGGTGCCGCAGGGTTCAGATAGGACTAGTCCTTCAATGTCTTTTTGCCGACATTGCAGAAGGACTGGAAGGAAAGTATGTCTCTTTGCAGATGACACTAAGATCTGCAACAGAGTTGATGCACAGGGTGGGGTGGAAAGGATGAGAAGGGACTTGGCAAGGTTAGAGGAATGGTCAAATGTATGGCAGCTTAGATTCAATGCTAAGAAGTGCAAGGTAATGCACCTGGGAAACAAAAACCCAGGGGAAGAGTACACAGTGGAGGGTGAGATACTAACAACAACAAAAATGGAAAGGGACCTGGGGGTAGTCATATCAGATGACCTAAAGGTGGGCAAGCAATGTGAGAAGGCAGCAAGGAGGGTTGGGGGATACTGGGATGCATAGGGAGAGGCATCACCAGTAGAAAACAGGAAGTTATTATCCCTCTGTACAGACAGCTGGTGAGACCCCATCTGGAGTACTGTGTGCAGTTCTGGAGACCCAATCTCCGCAAAGACATAGACAGGATGGAAGCTGTCCAGAGGAGGGCAATCTAAAATGGTGCAGGGTCTGCACCGGAAGACATATGAAGAGAGACTTAAGGAGCTTAATATGTATAGTCTCGAGGAAAGGAGGGAGAGGGGGGACATGATAGAAACTTTCAAGTACCTCAAGGGAATCAACAAAGTCCAAGAGGGTAGCATCTTTCAAAAAAAGAGGTGTGCAAGAACAAGAGGGCACAATTTGAAGATAGAGTGGGGCGGCTCAGAGGTAATTTAAGGAAGTATTTTTTCACAGAGAGGGTTGTGGATGCATGGAATGGCCTTCCGGAGGAGGTTGTGGAGTCAAAATCAGTGGTGGAATTCAAGCATGCATGGGATAGTCATAAGGCAATTCTGGGGGGTGGGGGTAGGAAGAAGTAGGCTGCTGGTTAACTAGGATCTGCAGCTTATCCAGTAGGTAGGGAAATGGGCAGACTGGGTGGGCCAAGCGGTCCTTATCTGCCGACAAATTCTATATTTCTATATTTCTAATTCCTGGAGTCACCCCTCTACCACTTAATGGTCTAGGATTTTCAGGGAGATCCTGGATTGTCTCTTTCTCGACGACTGTTCTTATGGTACTGAGTGGTGAGGGACCATTCTGGCATACTGGTAACTCACGCTTGACCCCCAAGTCTAAGATGTTGGGAATGTAGGCCGGCAGTGAGAGTTAGAGCATCCATTTGGATTCTCTCCTCACAGGGGAAAGAGGAGCCTTCAGGGAGACATGCGCCACTTGGAGAGTGTGACATCTGAAGGCTGGGCGGAGTCCTTGCTGGTAGGGGTGACTCTAATCTGACCCAAGAATGGCAGTGTGGTGCATGCTGCAGGAGGTGAGTTGGGGATGGGCAGGGGGCATGGATGAAAATGCTTGCCTAGGAAGCCATGGGTGACTGCCTCCCTCTTGCACTCATACACACCACTGGACTTGGTGGTACATCTGCTACCCAGCCTCTGGTGCCTAGTAAAGACTTCAGTGGCACATATCACCCTTTCTTCTTTTGCCCCACGGTGCAGATGATAGATAAAAATGTCTGTCCAGGAAGCCTTGGCTGACTGTTCCCTTTACTCTGCCCCAAACCAGCGGACTAGTCTGTGGCACATGTTACCCAGCCCCAGGTGCCTTGTATGGACTTAATTGGGACGAATCTCCCTTTTTCTCCTTTGCCCCATGGTGGAAGGGGCCCAAGGGGGGGGGTAGAACTGACCCGGCCACCAGAGGAACACACTGGGATGTGAATGGTGCTGAAGAGCGACTCTGGGCAGAGGAGTGGCACTTTGGGCCATACAGTGAGGCTCGTGGGGGCACGGTGGTAACAGAATTTCTTCATCCCTCTTGAATATGGGCTTTAGAGCATAAAATATTGGCAGACAGTAGTGCAAAGATCGTTCTCTTCCAGAAAATGCTTTTTACATTTGGCTCCATGTGAACAGCTTCTTGTACTGATGCCATTTTTTTAAGTCCTGTCCCTGATTTGAAAGACAGCAGGTTGAGGTATGGTCACCTTGCACAATTTGTCAGTGAGCGTCTGTCTTTGTGTGATATCGAAGTATAATATCAGACTTTTATGCAACTTTTAACAAATGCTTTCTTTCAGAACGGATACTGCCACTATAACCAATCACAGCTGGTTGCCAAAGTGAAGAGCTACACAAATGTCACATCAGGGGATACAGAAGCGCTCCGATTGGCCATCTTCAAAAATGGGCCTGTGGCTGTTAGCATTGATGCCTCACACAAGTCATTCTCATTTTACAGCAATGGTGTTTACTATGAGCCCAAGTGTGGTAAGCTGACTGAGGCAGTGTTATCTTAATTGTATTTCCATTTGCACAATTAGTGTGGTCTATTTTTGCACTAGTCTGTTTCATTTAGCTTGTTAGCTAGTTTTGAACTCTTCTTCCCCATCCATGAGTCTTTACAGGTCACCAATTCTAATATGGCTTCAAAATTGCAAATACTTGATGCTGGTGAAGACTGAACAGCAATGCAGCTTAGAGCCAGCAGAGGGTGCAGTTGATTTGCATCCACAAACTAATAGTAACTTGGAAATCCCAGCACCACAAGGTAGTTTTTAGTGTTTTTATTGGAGGTCTGATCTGAATAGGAAACCATAGGGAGTAGTCACATTCATTATATAACCTGATAAAAGGTCTTGCTGAAATTGGTCTGGCATGTGTGTTTTTTTTTTTTTTTTTTTTTTTTTTTTTTTAAACCTAGATCTGGCCAAGAGGCAAATGGCAGAAATCAATATGCATAGTTAAATCAAAATAGGAAAACTAATCCCTTTGAGTCTGTATTGTAGAACTGTCTTCATACTACTAGTGAGCTGGTTGTAAGCAAACGTTGGAATGGGAAAGCGTATGACTGCGGTAATGCGGTCAGCGCTAGCTGGTGTCTGATCTGTTAAGTTTATCTAGCCTGTACTATTGGCCATTTATTCAAAGTATTTTTTGCTTCTGTATTTTCTCTCATACTGTTATGGATTTATATGTACAGTATGTAAATGATACTTTTGTATCATTGTACTTCTGTATTTCACCAGATTTTTTTTTTCTAGTTTTCACCATTACCCCTCCCCCATGATGCATCTGGAGGGGAGTCTTTGTTCAGTGGACCTTCCATGGTCATTAGTTTTCAACTAAACAATAGTAGGTACAAGGAAGTGTGTACCGTAATGGATTCGGGCCCCATATGTGGAAGAGAAGTCATCCTGCTTACAAATGCTGATTCAAGTGATCTTATTTTAAAAGGGCTCTTGCAGTAGGTAATGACCATTAGAACTGAGCCGTCAGGCTCTAGGACCACATGGAAAACTTTAGTTAGCAGTGTCTGGCAGGGACCGCCCACCTGATGTCGTGTGACATCAGTCACTGTGACCCTATGTAGTGGGCGGTCCCCTTGCCCGCCCTCCAGTTCTTTCCTGCCATCTACCTGTGCACATCGCACCTCGCGGAGAACGTGTCTTCAGTAGACTGCCATTTTGGATGAGTATTTTCATCTAATTTTTTTACTTTACCTTTATTTCTTATTTTGGATCGAAATCTGTGATTTTGTGCACATCTTCAGTCTGAATCTCATAAAAAGTGTGATTCCTGAGCCTTGCAGCTCCAGCATAAGGACTGCCATTCCCTCTGCCTTTTCTGCCTGGGACCAGAGCACAAGACTGAAGATTGTACAACCTGTCAGAGCTTCAACCAGGTCACACAAACACTACCAACAGGTCCTGGAAGCCCATATTCTAAAGCATAAGATGGCTTCCATGGAGAAGGAGCTGTAGAAGCTGCTGCGGGGTCCATCTTCATTGGGAGGGTCTTCTGACGCCACCGGGCATAAGAGGACAAGGAGAAACACCTGGACCAGGATTGGTTTCTCTCCTGTGACTCCACCCCCCCCCCCAGGGGACTGTGGGCATCAGGCAGCCTTCCTGTAGTAAAGGGAGTGCCCCTTCAGCCAAGCCTGCTCCCACTATTGTGGAGCAGCCCCTGGTCCTCCCTCCTGAACTAGTCCCGGTTCAGGCGGGCGCCTCTGGATCTCCCGAGGCTTCTGCCACTCCTAGGCCCATCAAAGCCCAGGGGCCCCAAGTCTTGTGGCGCAGCTAAGCCACTCATCTGCTCTTCCGATGACTGCCCAGCCCCAACTGATGTCTGCCGCCAGCTACTCCAGTGACCGCCTAGCCAAGGTGCTTTTTGTCTGGCCACGATCACTGGCCCGATGTTTATCTCCGGGAGCAGTGCCCACTGCCGCTTGCACCACAGCCTTCCCCTGAGGGATCTCACTCTTGGGAGCCTCCATCTCTGCCTTCCCTGGTGGAACCTCTGGCCTCCCCTGTTTGGGAGCTGGAAGAGAGTCTGCCCCTTGGCAACACCAGAGTTCCAATGCCGGACCTTCCCCCAAAGCTTCCAGTTCTGGCTGAGATGCCTCAGGATCCCAAGTCTGGGCTATCTGCTCCTCCCCAGACTCCGGAGGGACCCTCTGGCCCTTCGGCACCACCAGACCTCTTTCCAGTGGGTCTGCCTCCAGAGCGGACTATCCCAGGCCCTTCCAGTGGAATACAGTCTGGTCCTACTGCACCTTAGTCCTTCACCAGGCCTTCCGACATACCTGGCACTGTATTATCCCTCTCCTGGATATGACACCAGGTTACCCGATGCTGGGCTATCCACCACATTCTCCTACGCCTGGCTATCCTACGCTGGCTGAGCTACCCTTCCCAGGGTCTGTTTGACTACATCTGGAGCTAGATCATTTGCTTTTGCAGCCCTGACGCTGTGGAATTTTCTACCTCACCAGGTTAGAAAAGGCCTGTCCGTCGAGGCCTTTAAAGCTGCCCTGAAGTCATTTTTCTTTGTTTACGCATTTCCTGCTATTTAAATCCTGTTGATTTGTTAGAATTTTAAATTATGTATTTAGTAGTTTTTTTTATTGGTGGTTTATTCATGTCCGTACAACATTATGATCAATTTTGAATAGCGTTTTTATAAACAATTTGCTTTGTTTCTCCGGGCTACCCGCCCTTGTACCAGCCGCCTCCACCTCCTCCGCCACAGGTGGTTACTACAGCTTTATGCCATCGGGGCCTTTTCTGTGTTCCAGTACCTCGACTGGATCCTTTTCAGCTCCATCAAGGGACAGCATGCTGGCTTCCCTGTCGGAGACCCTGGCCATTTACACCAGGTGGGTATCACGGTGAGCTATCTCAAGTCTCACCTTGTCCCTTCCCAGTGCCTCCAATTTATTGGAGCTGTGCTGGACACAGTTCAGGGCAAGGCTTTCCTCCCATTAGACAGGGCGGAAACCTTGCAACAGCAGACCAAAGAGAAGTAATCCAGTCGCTGGACTTCGTCCCATCGGTGTTACGCCTGCTGGACCTGATGGCAGTGGCTATCCCCACTGTACCTCTAGCCAGGCTCCACATGCAGATTGCACAATGGACAGTAAGGATCCAGTGGGATCAGAGGTCAGATGACCTGGATTGGAGTCCTTGTGTCCTGTTCTATGTGACAGGATCTCTTTAGGTGGCACGATCTGAACAATCTCTGCCAGGGGGTTCCTTTTCAGCCTCCCCTTCCGGTCCAGACTCTAACCACAGATGCTTCTGGCCAGGGCTGGGGTGCTCATCTGGGGGACCACAGAACCCAGGAATCCTGCTCTCAGCGAGAGCGCTTCCTGCACAGCAGCGTGTAGGAGATGTGAGCTATGCTGTATGCCCTTCAGGCCTTCCAGCCCTTTCTCTTCCCAGGTCCACTTGTCCAGATAAACAATATGTGCATGGTGTGGTACCTGAACAAATGGAGGAACGCGGTCATATCCCCTGCGCAGAGAAGCGATGTGTATGGTACTGGGCAGTCCAGCACAACCTCCAGCGTGACAGCAGGGCACATTCCAGGTGTCTAAAACTTCCTAGCAGATAGTCTCAGCTGCACTCAGGCAATGAGTGGGAACATTCGGAAGATATCTTTGATCTGTGGGGTCGCACAGATCTAGATCTGTTAGCCTCCCTGTACAACACAAAATTACCCAGTTTCTGCTCACTTGTTCCCGGGCATGGTGTTTTCTGGTGAGATGTGCGGTCTCTTTGCTGGACAGGGAGGTTCCTCTACACCTTTCCTCCCTTCCTGCTGTTGCAGAGGGCGCTTCTGAAACTGCAGGCAGAAAGGACTGACATGATTTTGATAGTGCCTTATTGGCCTTGTCAAATTTGGTTTCCTCTGCTCCAGCTATTGGCCGTGGAACCTTCGGTTTGCCTTTCCCCTCTGCCAGGACCTTCTGACCAAGGAGCAGGGCAGGCTGGTCATCTGTGCCACAAATCCCTTCACCTTCACATGTGGCACCTTCTGACATAGCTGCTTCACATTATGGGGTTTCTGCCAGTTGCGAAGGTTCTTGTGAAGGCCAGAAAGCCATCCACACAGAGCACCTATGCAATGAAGTGGAAAAGGTTTTCCATCTGGGCAGCCTCCAAAGGTTGAGATCTTATTTCCTGCCTGGTTCCTCGGGTCATGGAGTACTTGCTTCCCCTCTCAGACCTTGGCCTCAGCTATTACTCGCTGAAGGTCCATTTGTCTTGCCATTTCTGCCTACCACGTTCCATTGGATGGCAAAACCCTGGCACAATTGGAGGTTTCCAAAACTTTTGTGAAAGGAATACTCCACTTGAAGCCCCTGGTCCAGAACCCTGTACCACTGTGGGATCTGAACTTCATTCTTGAGAAACTCACTTTGCCTCCCTTTGAACTGGCTGCAAGTTGCGACCTGCGTGGAAAGCTCTATTTTTAGTTGCTATCCTTCTGCTCGAAGGATTCCCAAGCTTCAGGCTCTGATGTGTAAGGAGCCTTGCTTTTTTTCTCCAGAGACCGAGTGGCTCTGTGTAAAAATGTTTTCACCTAAGGTGGTTTCAGTTATTACTTTGAATCGGACCATACACTTGCCAGTGTGTTACCCTGAGCATTCCAGTGAAGGGGAGGCAATCCTGCATACATTAGATGTTGACAGAAGTTTGCGTTGCTACACATCTGTCTGTCCAAACAATGGATCAGTTTCCTTTGCGCCCAGGAGAGGGCACCACATTTGTGAAACAGTGTTTATCCAAGTGGTTGGCAAACTGCATTTTGATAAAACACCCTTTCTGGGGGAAGTCGAGGGACACTTAACCAGAGGCATGGCTGCATCTACTACTTGTTTCAGGAATATTTCAGCCAGACATTTGTGCGGCAGCTACTTGGAGCTCTGTCCACACCTTCACTAAACATTAGTCTGGACATTGCCTCTAGGTGCAGGGCTGGCTCTGGACTAGCTGTCCTTCAGGGCTGATTTCTTAAATCCTTGCCTACTGCAGACCTTTTCCTGCCTCCCATGTTAAGCCCTTGTCTCTCACTGCTTGGCACTCTGTCCACTCCTAATGGCAGTTATCTACTGCAAGAGCCCTTTTGAAGTAAGATAGTAGTTATGTAAGAACTTACCGTAACAGTAGATCATCGAGAGAGGCTCTTGCATTAGGTGTTTTTTGTTTTGTGTTTTTTCCACCTCCCATCTTCCCCCTGCTTCTACTTTTCTACATAACCTTTCTTTGGCTCCAGGAGCCCACTCCTTCTCCTATCGCACTTTCTTGGGTATCCGGGAGAACTGGAGGGTGAGCATGGGGACCACCCACTATATAGGGTTATGCTGACATCAGTCACATGATGTTGGGTGGGCAGTCCCCGCCAGACACTACTAGCTAAAGTGTTCCGTATGTTCCTAGCACCTGATGGTTCAATCCTAATGGTTACTTACTGCAACTCAGAGATCTACTGTTACAGTAAGTTCTTGCATAACTGTACTTTCACCTTCTCTCTCCGGTAATTGATACACCAATTGGAATGTGTGTTACAATGAAGGGTCATGACCCCAGTAAGATTAGGGAGGAGGTTACATGTGTATACTTACAATGCAGCAAAAGAGCCATAAATATTGGTGTCTGATGTTGTAGAGTTAACTGAAGACCATCTCGCCTTGGATTTCCAGTCCATGTGCTTCTGTTGAACAGTGTTGGTTATCCAGCTGGTGGCAGTACTATCCACTTTTGCTATGCATAAACTGACTTCACTTTGGTACCCTTGCATACAGCACACCGTTACTTAGTCCCAACTCTTGCCTTCTGTTTGTGCAAAATCTAGTTATAGTTTATCCGCTTTAGCCTGATTTCTCTGACCCTCACTACCTGGTGTAAGCAGGCCTACCTTGCTCCTTATTGGTATGTTGGTTAATTATCCTGCCTGTCGGGGGTTCCTTTGTTTCCTTGGCTTGCACAAGAAACTCCCTTGTGACAGTACTGCATTTGAGAGGTGCCCAGGACTAATCCAGTGCAGAGCACTGTGCAGTGGGCGTGGCCCTGACGCACCAGTGACCACTGAAGCAGTGTGTGACGAATGTCGGAATTTCACAGCGGGGAGCTAGCTCACATTTGAGAGAAATGAACTGCACCAATGAGAGAGTGCACTTCATTCCTCATTTGCATAGCCGGCATTGCAAGTCTGCAGACCATCCCGCTTCCTTCCACTGCTGCAGTCCACCCCGCATGCAACCTCTGTTCTTTCACAGGCCTGGCACCTTTCATTGATCCCTCCCACTGCTGCTGTCCTCCCTGCTCCCATCTCAGCCCCAGGCATCTGTAACCCCCCCATGGTTGGGGGCTGACCAGATGCTGCCTCTGTTTGTGCTGCCTTGCTCCCCAGATCCAGAAACGGTCACATGCTGTGGCAGGTTGCCAATTGCCGTGCAGTTTCTGGGAGAGCTGCTGCAGTCGGCTTCTCCCCCTCTCCCACACTGCAGGAGCGCTGTGGTGCTTGAAAATGAAAGCCACTCCATGCAGCTGGCAGCAGTCTGTGTGCCCAGCCCCGAGTTAAATATTAATGAAAGGGGCTCTAGAGGCACTTGGAGAGCAAATAAAATGTTAACCCTCCTGCTGCCTCCCACTGTGTGCTGTCAGCCCTGGACCCTCCGTTCCCGTGCCGACATCTGGGTGTCCAATCCCCATGTCGGCATCCTGTACTCCCATCTCATGTGGCACACTGGGAGCCCACCTCAGTGTGCCCAAACTTTTTTTTTTTTTTGGTACCTGTAAAAAAGAACTCTCCCTCATAGTCTCCCCAGTCCCCTCCCCCATTCTCCCCCCCCCGGAGTCAGCACTGTCATCTTCTGAGGACCAGGACATGTCTGCACTCTTCAAAGCCTACCGCAAACTGAAGAATCAAAGGTAAGCGCTGTATAATGGCAGTCAGTGGGGTTTTCAACTTAGGTTTGTATCTCAACCATTTTTAGGAATTTTAGTCCCAAATTTTCAGCATGGGGTTCTTGGGACCCCACCTCATGAACGCTGTCACTGTCATTTCATTACTCTGTCCCGAAAGGTGATTTCGCGGCCGCTGTGAGGAATCTCCTTTCGGCACCAATTAACGTAACAACTGTGACAGTGTTCATGAGGTGGTGTCCCAAAAAGCCTATGTTGCGGCTGGCCCTGTGGCACTGAGGGCTGAGGCGCTGGACACCTTATCTCGTGTAATGCTGGTGACCCATGTTCGGGAACGAGCACGGGCTGCCAGAGGTCGGCAGAGGCGGAGAAGGATTGGGTGTCCGACAGACTGATCTCCTCCAGGGGAAGGGGGTTCCAGAGGTTGGGGCCTGTCTGCTCCCTAGCGGAGGCTGAGGGACAAGGCGCCATGCTGTAGATGGGGGAAGAGTTGGGGCAGACGCTTGCAGGGAGCGCATGTGGATGCGTGCGCGTTCCTCTCCGCAGGTGTCATTGCATGCCTTGACTCCTTGGGAGAAAATCCAGAAATTAAAAGCTGCCACAGCAGAATGGTGGAGGGCGCCTTATAGGCTCCACTCCCATCCAGCCACGGCACTGGCCCTACTGAATTCCGTCTCCGGTTGGGGTTAGGGGAACTCCTGCCGGCCCGCCAGGGGTTAGCCCTGGGGCTGGGCCAGTGCCGGATGGTGAACGCCAGGGGACGGGGCTAGGGGCTCCCACCGAAGACAAGCCAGCACAGCAAAAAGATACAATCAGAAAAGTCTGTTGCAAATTTGGTGACAAAGTTAAAAAAAAAAAAAAAAAAAAAAAAAAAAGAAAAGACTGTTACGAGAGTGCATTGCGCAGTTTCTACACACACTCCTAACTTTACCAATTTTCAATATTTTCGCTCCAGATTTTCAACATTGCCATTTTTTTTTTTAACACCTCCTTATGAACAGTACAGCTGTCTTTTCACATCCTGCTCGAAATGTGTTTTCGTACCTGTGGCACAGAATGGCACAGTCGCTCTGCAAAATCACCTTTCTGGATAAGTGAACGAAATGATCGTGGCATTCTTCATGAGGTGGGGTCCCAAACAGACCATGTTGAAAACTTCGTGAAACTCCCAAAAATGGTCCAAGTTGCACCCGGTCATTAAAAATGAGCTACGCACGCATGTAACGTTGGTCATTTTTAAATATTTTCACTCCAAATTTTCAATATAGCCTTTTTATCACACCACCTCATGACCAGTACAGCTGTTATTTTTCACATCTTGCCCATGTGTTTTCGCACCTGTGGTGTGGAATACCATTTTGCCACAGGTTTGAACATTTTCACCTACAGGGTTCATGAGGTGGGGTGATGGGACTGTTTATTTTATTTTTATTTATTTGAATATCTGGAAATAACCTTTGAGCAATGTGCTTTTTGTCAAAGGTTCCACGTCAGCAAATGTGGGGGACAATACATTCAGAGAACACTCAGTTGACAATAACAACATTGTTTTACATTGCATTACATGATGAGGAAGCAAACAGCTTGGTACACATTGCATTTTATCTCGGTGGTTACAGGAAAGGTTAAAAAACGGTGAGAAAAATAGGGCTATGAAAAATGGAAAAGGCTGCAAGGTGTGGAAAGGGGTAGAGCCAACTCTGTAATTTAAGGCTGCAGCGATGAGAGTAGGGTTTGTCAGGTAGCAGAGGCAGTAAGGCATATGGAAGAAGGATGGCACGTTAAGATAGCCAAAGAAGGGTAGAGTGCTAGGAGTCTGGGCAACCAAGTGGGTGGATAGCACCGGTGAAGGGGAGTGTGTGTGTGTGTGTGTGTGTGTGTGTGTGTGTGTGTGTGTGTGTGTGTGTGTGTGTAGAAAGGTCAGTGGGGGATGCTGCAACAGAAGGTAAAGCCATCCAAAATGGAGAGCAATGAGTACCAATGCCCGTAGTCTGGGTAACAAGCTTCCTGAATTAGTGGCCTTGATGGAGGAGGAACATCTGGATATCGTGGCAGTCACAGAAACATGGTACACACAAAACCATGACTGGGACGTAAACATACCAGGATACACTATCTACAGGAGGGACAGGGAGGGTAAAAGAGGAGGAGGAGGAGTAGCTCTTTACATAAGGGAAGGAATCAAAGCAACAGAACAAAAGGGTAAACAGGGAGGAGAAGCACTCTGGGTAAATTTGGAGACAGGCAATGGCACCACAATCCGCACAGGGGTTGAATACAGACCCCCTTCTCAGGGGGAGGAAATGGACAAGGAAATGATAGAAAGTATACTTAGAATGGCAGAAAAGGGGAGATATTGCTGATGGGTGATCTGAATATGCCAGATGTTAACTGGAGGCAGTTGCAGCAGCCACTCAAGAGTGGGGTTATTCTAGATGCCCCACAGGGGTATGCCTTAGACAACTAGTATTGGAGCCCACTCGAGAGGAGCAATCTTAGACCTGGTTCTCTCAAATGGAGATGGAGAGAGATCACAGATGTAGAAGTGGGTAGCCATCTGGGAACTAGCGACCATCGAACAGTATGGTTCACAATAAACGCAGCAATAGAGTCAAGCTCACAAAGGCAAAAGTACTGGACTTTAGGAGGGCTGACTTTGCCAAAATGGGTGAGTGCCTAAGGAATGCAGTAGCAAATGGGCAGGAAGGAGGGGTGGAAGAACAATGGGGAATAATAAAAACTGCCATCACAGAGGTAACGAGCCTTTGTGTGAAGCAAATAAACAAAACGATGTAAGAAACTACTATGGTTCTCAAAGGAGGTGGCAGTGAAGGTTCAAGAGAAAAAGAAAGCATTCAGGAAGTACAAGGAATCGCAGAAGGAGCAGGACAGAGAACTGTATCAGTTAAAGCAAAAGGAGGCTGGGAAGGCAGTCAGAACAGCAAAGGCCCAAACCGAGGAAAAGATAGCCAACTCAGTTAAGAAGGGGATAAAACCTTTATAGGTACATCAGGGAGCGAGGAAGACCAAGGGAGGGATAGTGAGGCTTAATAAAGGGAGGGAGGGTGGGCAGAGGGAGACTGTGAAAAGGCAGAGATACTAAACAAATATTTTTGCTCAGTATTTACAAAAGAGGAGGGGAGGTACCTAAAACAAACGGTAGAAACACTCTGGATACAGAAGTGATACCAGCCCATTTACAGAAGAAAGGGTTCTGAAAGAACCTTTAAAACTGAAGGTGGACAAAGCAATGGGGCCTGATGGGATTCATCCCAGAATTCTGAAAAAGAACTAAGGGTAGAACTAGTGACACCACTGACTACCCTTTTTAACAAATCATGGGAGGATGGGGTGGTACCCGAGGACTGGAGGAGGGCAGATGTGATTCCCCATCACAAAAATGGGAGCAAGGCAGAAGCAGGAAACTACAGACCTGTTAGTTTAACCTCAGTGATAGGGAAAATGATGGAATCACTTCTGAAGGGAAGAACTGTAGAGTATCTAGAGGCCAGAGGGGCACAGGACCCAAGGCAGCATGGATTCACAGTGGGAAGGTCATGCCAGACGAATCTGATAGATTTCTTTGACTGGGTGACCAAAGTAGTAGATCAGGGAGGGGCTGTGGACATGGCTTACCTAGACTTTAGCAAGGCATTTGACACAGTCCCACACAAAAGATTAATACACAAGTTAGCCAGCCTGGGAGTGGGTCCCAAGATGACAGCCTGGGTAAAGAATTGGCTGGAGAATAGGACACAGAGTAATAGTAAATGGAGTCCACTCTGAAGAAAGGGGGGTTACTAGTGGGGTACCGCAGGGTTCAGTATTAGGACCGGTCCTCTTCAATGTCTTTATAAGCGACATTGCAGAGGGACTGGAAGGAAAAGTGTCTCTCTGCAGATGACACAAAGATCTGCAACAGAGTTGATGCACAGGGTGGGGTGGAAAGGATGAGAAGGGACTTGGCAAGGTTAGAGGAATGGTCAAATGTATGGCAGCTTAGATTCAGTGCTAAGAAGTGAAGTAATGCACCTGGGAAACAACCCAGGGAAGAGTACACAATGAGGGGTGAGATACTAACAACAACAAAATGGAAAGGGACCTGGGGGTAGTCATATCGTGACCCAAAGGTGGGCAAGCAATGTGAGAGGGCAACAAGGAGGGTTGGGGATACTGGGATGCATAGGGAGAGGCATCACCAGTAGAAAACAGGAAGTTATTATCCCTCTGTACAGACAGCTGGTGAGACCCCATCTGAGTACTGTGTGCAGTTCTGGAGACCCAATCTCCAAAGACATAGACAGGATGGAAGCTGTCCAGAGGAGGGCAACTAAAATGATGCAGGGTCTGCACCGGAAGACATATGAAGAGAGACGAAAGGAGCTTAATATGTATAGCCTCAAGGAAAGGAGGGAGAGGGGACATGATAGAAACGTTCAAGTACCTCAAGGGAATCAACAAAGTCCAAGAGGGTAGCATCTTTCAAAAATAGAGGTGTGCAAGAACAAGAGGGCACAATTTGAAGATGGGGGCTCAGAGGTAATTTAAGGAAGTATTTTTTCACAGAGAGGGTTGTGGATGCATGGAACGGCCTTCGGAGGAGGTTGTGGAGTCAAAATCAGTGGTGGAATTCAAGCATGCATGGGACAGTCGAAGGCAATTCTAGGGGTGGGGTAGGAAGAAGTAGGCTGCTGGTTAACTAGAATCTGCAGCTTATCCAGTAGGTAGGGAAATGGGCAGACTGGGTGGGCCAAGCGTCCTTATCTGCTGTCAAATTCTGTTTCTATATGTGTGTGTGTGTGTGTGTGTGTGTGTGTGTGTGTGTGTGTGTGTGTGTTTTTGTTTTTTGTTTTTTTTTTTGTTTTGTTTTTTTTGTTCTTTGGTAAGCGGGTAAGGCCCACTAGGCACCAGTGCCTGTTTTCAGGGGCGACCTGGGAGCACTGGGCGGTTAAGTGACTTGCTCAGAGTCGCACGGTATGCAAGTGGAGGTTGTGAGAATCAAATTCGGGTCTAGTCTGCAAGATGTATCAAGCTCGTTCACACCTCATTTCTCCAACCTCTAGGCTATACTGCCAGCCCAGTTGGCGATGTGCTGGGTATGCTCCCGTGTGCGCACCCAGTCAGACGTCTGCCCTGCCTCTGACCCATTGTCTGCAGCATTGGTGTGCCAGCCGCCAGCTGCTGCTAGTTGTCCAGGCATGCACAGACAACTGGTTGCCCCTCTCCCCGGAGAAGGAGAGCTGTCCCTGAGACGTTTGATCTTCCTCCTCCCCTGCCGATCTCCACTGGCCTGCGTGCACTCTTGAACACGGGTCACCGGTGTGAAACGAGGTGTGGCGTCCAGCACCTCTGTGCCACTGGCCTGGTGATGCACCCCACCTTTTCAACATAGCCTTATTACTCAAGCTTCTGTATTCAACTGCTGTCCAAAATGTGTAATATTATACTTTTATCCCCACCTGTGTAACACTGCACTGCCATTGTATTGTACTGTGCATGTTTGCATTTTTGGTTGCTCTGTCCTCTTCCAACATGCAAGCCTAGCATCCCTGGTGTTATTACATGGACTGAATCTGTAGTCCAACTGCTTTCGGATTGATAACGCATATTCCTCTCCATTCTTGCACACTACTGCAGGTTGACCTAGGGCATCATTGGTGTTTGCTGTAATAACTGCTTTCGGACCACAAAGGATGCAGCCTGAGCCTTTATCCACCTTTTTTTTTTGGGGGGGGGGGTGCAAAAATGTGTGGGTTGTCCTTAACTTGCCTAAGACATTAACAAACTACTGTTTGTTGCAGGGAACAAGACTGAGAACTTGGACCACGCAGTCCTGGCTGTGGGTTACGGAGTGCTGCAGGGTGAGCCTTACTGGCTGATCAAAAACTCCTGGTCCACATACTGGGGGAACGACGGCTACGTCTTGATGGCCGTGAAGGACAATAACTGTGGAGTAGCTACAGATGCCACGTATCCAACACTGGAGTGAACTTCTACCCCAGCAGGAGAGGATCTGAAAGGAAACCTTAACTAAAGAAATTAAAAATAAAAAGCTGCACTAGGTAGATGTTGGAGCTGAGCTTCAATTTTAGAAGAAACAGATTGTGGTTAATTTCTGTTCCATTGTGATGGCTCTTGAATCATGTAACACTGCACAAAATCAAGCATACCAAAGATATAATTTTTTTGGGTTATGTTTATTATTGTGGAGAAGTATGTCCTTCAGTCTCTTTCATGGAATGGGGCAACTGAGTTTGAGCAGACTACAGGACATGGGTGCAGCCATGGCTTAATACTTGGGAGGGACATAGCTCAGCCGAGCCTTTCATGATGGTAATATCAATGGCCATTTTTGCAGGGCATAAAAGGTTAAGGACAGGCAGGTTTCCCCAGCAAAGTGGTTGCTCCCATGATGCAGGAGATATAGTTCCAGCTCTCTCTGCAGTGGGCGGAGGTCCCTGCCTTATGTCCTCTACATAGCATGTCTGATGCAAAGCTGCCTGAGCCGGCCTCTTCTTGGAGTGGCAGGTTTGCAGTCTGCCCACAAGTCTGTTCTTCACAGAACTAGTGAAAGTGCGCTGATGGTCTTCAGCCTGCCTGCTGTTTTTGCTGACTCATTGAAATTAAGGGAATTTTTTTTGTAATTAAATTGATTTTAAAAATAAAATTGGGAGTAGTTCTTACTAGGCTTTCGGCATTGACATATGAACTTGTGACTTGTGCATTATCACAGCCAGTCCAGATGGTGCAGTGTGTGCAGAAATGTTCATTAGCATGACCCTGCCTTATGGAAGCAATTATGTAATGCTTGGAAAATACAAGTGGTCTCACAATAAAAAATAAATTAAAAAAATGCTCTTCCATGCTACTCTGCCTTTATGATGTGATGCACGAGTCATTGAGTTTTATCCAGCTATGGTAAGAATGTGCCTGACTTTAGATCAAGCAAGGTCTGCAGCAAAAAAATGAAGGTTAAAATAAAAAAAAAAGGCTGACTAGGTGGGCCTAGCATCCCTTGGCTGCGGTCATTGTGTTTCTTTAGAATATATTGGCCACTGTGGATGAATTGACAATTAAGTGTCATGCCCTGTGGATGAATCAATAATTGTCAGGCCAGTCATGTGACGTAAATTCACTGCAGTCTCAATTGGGGCTGGGTGAAATTAGCAAATCATCTGAACCTGCAAAAAATTTCATAATTTTAGTTCAGAACTCCATCTCTTTTTCCGGTAGAGACCTGAAAATTGGCATGCTTATTAAGTATGCCATGTTTCATAACATTTGGATGAGGGATGTGGAACTTAAAAGGGCTCAGATTCTCACAATATTTTGTGAACATTTCTCTACTTGGCCACCTTTGGAGTTAGATAATTGAATATGTGTGTGGATATTTTCTTGGAAGAGTCTTGGAAACTGCTAAATAGCACGGTAAATTAAATTGTAATATACAGGATTTCATAATTTAATGATTTGTTCCAATTGTGTGAAAATTGCACTGGCCTGGTGGCAAGGTGGGCTGAGGTGCTGGATGCCTTGTTCTGCCATGCTGGGAGACCGGGGTTCAGGAACAGAAACCTAGTATTTTTTTGGCAGAAAAGAATGGCCCACCTAGTCTATCCAAGTGTTCCCTTGCCTAACCTGTCTATGCAGACCCAAATCATGCCTCATAAACTGCCTTTTTAGAAAATTCCTCTGTCCCACACATGCTTGAAGCATCACTGCTTTTGCCTCCACCACTTCTGCTGGTAGTATGTTCCAGGTATCTACCATCTTTCAGTGTAGTACTTCCTCACACCCTCTTAACCCCCCAACTTCTTTTGCATGCCAGTGGTCCTAGAGCTTTTTCTCATTTGAAAGACTCCCTTATACACCCTTTTCACCCCTGTGAGGTACTTGTAGGTCTGTATCATGACCCCCTCACCCTCTAGCGGTGCGGCCTCCAAAAACTGAACACAGTAGTGTAGGTGGCGTCCCATCAGTGAGGGATACAGTGGCAACACCACCTCCTTCCTTCAGCTGGAGATGCCCTACCCACTGCTTTCTCATACTGGCCTTACACCTTGAGGTCTTCAGTTACAACCAACGTCCCTTTCCTGCTTGGTGATTTAAGTAACCCCCCACCCCAAAACTGATTTATTGATTGATTTATTGAAACGTTTCACCAGGAAGGCACACTGAAAACGAGCTGCTCATCTCACGGTGCGTGGGGGAGAATCGGGAGAACCAAACATGAGTTACAATACATACATCCAGCAGCATCTATACTCCACTCCTGGGTTCCTCTGCCCTAGATGCATGATTTTGCATGTCCTACATGAATCGCTCTTAACCATTGATTCACACTAATGGGCCTTGGCCAGCGGCATTAGGAGGCTGCAGGAGCCAGAACATTTCAGGAGGGCTGGTGCTAAGGCAGGCTAAGCACACGTGGCATCTTGGAGACTGGCTTATGGCACCAGCCCTCAGCCGCCTCAGGTCTGTTTTTTTCCCCTGCCATAGAGTGCATCAGTGACAATGTCACTCACCTGCCAGGATTCAGAATTTTATGGTTATAGACAATATTGTGTCAGTTTAGTGATTTTTTTACAGAAATATTTTTCAGTTTTCTTTCAGCCCTACTGAGTCAGTGGTCGATGGCCATGGGGGATGATGGTAGGAAGCAGTTTCATGCAGGCTGTTTTGGCAGCCGGGCAGTGTCTCGTCCACTTTCCCATCAAAAGGGTTCTGACCACAGGCAGTCCTGTGCTCAGGAGGAAGGACAGTCCTACCAAAAGCACAAAAGAACATGCCTGTTGTCTGTTCCAGTCAGGTTGATGATGATGATGATGATGATGATGATGATGATGATGATGATGATGATGATGATTCTCCTCCTCACCTTCAGAAGGGGAAGAAATGGTACATTATATTTTGAGAGGGCTCTTGTAGTAGATATTCACAAATAGGACTAAGCCACCAGGTGTCTGGGACCCCCCCCCCGGATAAATCTCTAGCTAGCAGTTTCTGGCGGGGGACCCGCTCCCACATCAGCTTACTGGTGTCTGCCTACGTTGGTATAAAAGGGCGGTTCCCCATGCTCCGCCTTCCAGTTCTTTCCCACCGTCTGCTTGCGAAAGTACCTCGTGGAAGAACAGCGCTACTTCGGCCACCATTTTTGGATGAGTATTCACTCTTTTGCCAACGCTTACCAGTTTTTTCCCTTCAAATTGTTTCCCAACTCTGGCTGCATATGTCATCCCAGACACCCTCCAAATTGCATAAAAATAAGTGCAAGTCGTGTGGATCCCAGCTCCCTCATAAGGACAGCCACTCTTTGTGTCTATTCTGCCTAGGCCAGGACCACCACCTTAAGGAGTGTGAACACTGCCAGGAATTCAGTTCTGTCACCCGTAAGAGGAGACAGCAGTCCCTGGAAGCCCACATCCTAAAGAAAAAGATGGCCTCCATTGAAAAAATTGAAAAAACTGAGGCAGGTGTCCACTTCACCCAAAGGCCATCACAAGAAAAAGAGGGACAAGGAGAAACGCAGACCAGGATTTGTCATCCAAAGCCCCCGTGACATCAGCTGGAGTCGTGGCTCTCCAGGTATTTTCCCCTCCGGGGGATCGCTCACCAAGAGCCGCCTTGGTGGTTCCCAAGCCTGCGTTGGCCCCCATCAGGCTGTCGCTCGGGCTCATCGGGAGCCTCTGGGGCAAATGAGACCTTCACTCCTGCTAAGGCCACTTCTTCCACGCGGCCTACCGGTAAGAGTGGATCCGATAAGTCGGGCTCTGGCTCTGCCACCACTCACCCGGACACTGCTAAGCCAGTCGACTGCAAGTCTGCAAACACCCAGCCCACAAACCCACAGCAGGCACTGAACATACGCCTGACGTCCAGGAGTTGCTGCAGCAAACTCAAGTTTCGTTGCCCTCTGAGGCCCCTTCGTCCCCCCCAGACTCCCCCCAGGGACTCTGCTCCCTCCTCCCCAGCTGGGGTCAGAGACCAGGACGTTCCCATCGGGGGTGCCCCCTTCCTTCACCAGTCTCAGACGCCGGACTTGACATCAGTGAATCCAACGTCACCCTCTGTTATACCAGTTCCTGATGACAGACCTGCCCCACTGTTGGGTCCTACAGGGCCCACCTTTCTGGACCCTCCCATGGGTCCTCCTACCCCGGCCCCTATGCCCTCCGGGCTGACACCGGAACAGTCTGGTCCACTTGCTGGGCCGCCGCCAAGTCCTTCTGCTCTGTCAGAGCCCCTGGTGCCAGGATACCAGATGCCACAGTACCCGGCGCTGCAGTACCCAACATCTCAATACCAGATGCTGGGCCCCCCACAACCTCAAGTGGACCTGAAGGAGATTCTGGCCTCCTGGTGGGCTGAGGCTAAGTCCCAACTCACTAAAGAGGAAGAGAATAATCTTCCGACTCCGACCCCTACACCAGGACCCCTACGTCTGACGGGAGACTCCTCCACCTTTACCAGACACCAGGGCAGAACCCTCTGGCTCTCGGATCAGGGAGGATACGCACCCCCGGGGTACCACCAGAGTGAACGATCCCCACCCAATAAGGAGGATTCCTCTTTAGAGCCTTCAGATTCTGACACAGATTTTGATCCCTCAGACCCGGAGACAAGCCACATACTCCAGAGAACCCCAGGCCTTAGGACTGTCGGAAGTCTCCTCCAGAGGATCCTTTTCTGAAATTGCTGAAACAAATCCAGGCTGCTTATGAGAGGCAATCAGTGGAGCCAGATACACAACGGAAAAAAAATAGCAGTTTATCTGGATCTTCCGGAAACCTCCCACACAGATTCCCCCTGGATAGAGCCCCATGCGGATCTTGTTTCCACTATTTGGAAGCAACCTTTCTCATTGGTCCTCTTCCCCGCAAAGCAGATGGGCTATATCAGGCTCTTGAAGGAAAAGACTTTCTCAGTCTTCACCCTAAGGCAGATTCAGTTGTGATTAGCGCCACTCATGACCGAACTTTCAATCCTAAGCACCTTGGCTTGTCTCCCCTGACAAGGAATCTAGACTTCTGGACCAATATGGTAAGATATGAGTCTTCTACCCTGGGTTTGAGAGCCCTGAACTATGGTGGACACATGGGGACTACCAGAAGTCTATTCTGAGCCAGGTGGAATCCAAACTGGACTCTCTCCCAGATTCTTAAATAAAATAACTGGGAGACCTGGTCTGTTCTGCTCGTTCCGCCTGTAGGCACATGTTACGTGCCACTTATGATGCGGTGGACACTGCAGGCTGAAGCTCCGCTTTTGCCATAGGTTTGTGGCTACATGCCTGGCTCAGTGTCTGGTTTGGCCCCTGAATTTCAGATGGCCATACATGATGCCCCTTTCAGGGAATCGGTCTTGTTCGGAGGTGATGTCAAAGACATAATCACCGAACTGCAAGAAAAGGGTTTAGCACTGAAGTCAGTCCAGACTATGTATAAATCCTCAGGGTCGGAAGCAGCCTTTTCAGTGCCAAAATCGTCAGTCAAAAGCGCACTTAGGCTGAGCATCCTAACAAATGCAGGGCCACATCAGCAGCCAAAGCGCCTCCGAGCAAAAACTCCCGGAGCCCCAGCCGCTGCTCTGCCCTCAGCATCCTGAATCCCTGCCTCTCCCTCTTCGACTGGTGCCTCCAGAGGAACCGGTAGGGGGGAGATTTTCCTCCCATCTGCCGAGCTGGGATAGAATAACACACTATGCGTGGGTGCTTCAGTTGGTGTCAGTGGGACACTCAATTGAGTTCACCCAGAAACCACCCCACAGACCACTCATCTCCATCTTCTGTTGGTACTTGAAGAGATCCGCTCCCTTTTTCAAAAGGCAGCGATAGAATCCATCCCCTTCCCCTTTCAGTGGGATGGGTTACTATTCTCACTTCTTCCTAGTACCAAAGAAGACTAGAGACCTGAGACCCATCTTGGATCTCTGCTCTCTGAATGAGTATGTGGAGTACAAAAAGTTCAGAATGCTCTCTCTGCAGAGTCTTCTTCTCCTGTGCCGGCTGGGATTGCGGCTATGTGCTCTGGATATGCAGGATGCACACCTACATATCCCCATATGTCCTTCCCACCACAAATACCACTGGTTTGGTTTTTGTTTTTTTTATTTTCAGGGGGCACACTAGCAGTTCCAGGCCCTCCCATTTGGCCTTTCCTCGGGGCCAGAGTATTCACCAAATGCCTGGTGATACTGGCAGCCTTACTGCATACCCAGGGAGTACAAGTCTTCCCTTATCTGGATGACTGGCTTTTGGCAGCACCGTCCAGGGAGGACCTCCAACGCTCCCTTTCCATCACCCTGGAGGTCTTTACCAGCCCGGGTATCGCGGTCAACCTTGCCAAGTCCCATCTGGTCCCTTGTCAACGGCTGCAGTTCATAGGGACAGTGTTGGATATGACCCTAGGCAAGGCTTCTTGCCTCTGGACAGAGTAGAGACTCTTAAACCAAGCTCGCCTCCTGTCCTGTCTGACTTGTTGGAGCCAGGTAGGTTCTTCATCTTCTTGGGCTCATGGCGGCAGCCATTCCAACTGTATCTCTTGCGTGGCTCCACATGAGTCCTCTAATGGAACCTTGGGTCCCAGTGAGATCAGTCTCAGGATGACCTGGATCATGAGATCCTAGTCTCAGACCTGATGATCAGGGACTTGCAGTGGTGTATGGTTCGGGAGAACCTCAGTCTGAGGGTCCTCTTCTGCACCAATCCTCCCACCCAGACTGATGGACGTGTCTGGAGCGGGGTGCCCACCTAGGGTCTCAAGACTCTGGGCAACTGGGCTCACTTCGAAAAGAGATTACACATTGATGTTTTTGTACTTGAGGGCAGTTCTTCACGCCCTACAGGCTGTCCTCCCCTTCATTCTTCCTGGTCATCTGGTTCAGTCAGACAGCGTGCATAGACTGGTACCTCAACAAACTGGGAGGAACTCATTCCAATCCCCTGTGCCGGGAAGCTGTTAGTCTGGTACTGGGCATCCCAACACAACCTGCATCTTATTTTTTATTTTATTTTTTTACAACTAGGATTACAAGTACCTTTGAGCCAGGCTCTTTTTTACAAAGGTTCCACGTCAGAGAACAAATACAAGTTACAGAAATAGGAACAAATCAATAAATTGGTCAGCATATTGGGTTACAATGATAGATCACTACAATAGCTAGAATAAGTAGAATGAATACATGGTAATACAGAGTAACAGAGGGATAAGTGGGAGGGAGGGTAGAAGATGAAGATAAACGTGAGGAGTGAAGTTAGAGAGGGCAGGAATTGTAGCCAAAGGGCATGGTCATCAACTGGGAGCAGGCTGAAACTAGTCGACAAAAAGGGAAAGATCAGTGAGGGCTCAGAAGAGGTGGGGGGATGAAGGGGGAGAGTCAGGAGTGGTGAAAAGAGAGAAGAAATAAAAAAGTAACAGAGGAAAAGGAGGGGGTGGAGATGTGGTAGGTGATAGTTGGAGGGAACAAAAACAATAGGGCTGAGGAGATTATAGGTAGCATTCACAGGAGCTAGAGTTAATAAGGTGGAGGTGGAGTTTGTTTGAATGAGTCAAGGGTGGTAGTGGAAGAGATGTCAGGATTGAGCGCATTTAACCAGCTAAGTGCTCTAAAGACAGAGGATCTTTGGCTCTAAGAGGTGTGATGGCGGGGAACCTGAAGGAGCTGGTATTCAGAGCCCCTGGTGTTACGTGGCTTTAGTCTAGAACTAAGCAGTGCTTGGATTCCCGGCGGAGCGAGGCCCATGGTTCCTTTCTTTGCCATAATGCAGGTTTGGTATTTTAATGCGATTTTGAAAGTTGAAGCCAGCCAGATCGAGCATACAGGTCACATGTGAGAGACTATATGCACCAGAGATAAGCCTGCAGGCCTTAAGTGATGTTGAAATTTGTCTCAAGGCAGTGGTATAGGCAGAGCCATAGATTATAAGACCATAATCAATGATGATCATCGAGCTTTGGATGGCAACCTTCAGTGCTTCTGCAGTAGGGTGTTGTCTGTCGGTAAAGTAGGCCTAGGTGCATGTTTGCTGATTTGGCAACATTGTCTACGTGTACCCCATAGGAGAGTTTTGAGTCCAGGGATAGCACTAGGTATTTGAACAACTGCACTTGCTCAAGGGTGTTGCCATTGCTGGTAGAGATAGCTAGGGGGTGACATCTATGCCTGTTTTGAGAGCTGTTAAAGAGCATTACTTTGTTTTTTGATTGAGGACAAGCTTATCATGAATGAACCAGTTTTCCACTGCAGCAAAGCCTTGCTGAAGATTGGTCTGCAGGAGCACAGGGTTCTTGTGGGAGAAGAAGATAACAGCATCATCAGCATAGAGGATAATCTGTTCAGTGCAAGATTTCAGGAGCATGTCAAGAAAAAGGCTGAAGAGTAACGGACCCAGGATGGATCCCTGAGGGACTCCAGATCGGACCAGTATGAGGTCCGAGAGTGTCCCAGCAATTTTGACTCGTTGATCTGTTTTGCAGATAGCTGTTGAACCATGAGACAGTGTCAGGAGAGGGTCCTAAATGCTGGAGTTGTTGGATCAGCAGACGATGGTGGACTGTGACGAAGGCCTTGGTCAGATCTACAAATACTGCCCCAGTTAAGTGACCCATATCCAATGTGCCGTGCAGTGCTCCAGTGAACTCCAGTAATGCAGAAGAGGTGCTATGACCTTTTCTGAAGCCATGTTGTTGTGGGCATAAGAGATTGTGTTTGTCCAGGTTGTCCGTGAGTTGGCTGTATGCTATGCGTTCGAGTGCCTTGGAGAGAGGTGGTAGTATCGAAATCGGTCGATAGTTTGCATGGCAGGTCTTATCCCCGCTTTTGTGGACTGGAGTAACTGTAGCCGCCTTCCATTTGTCATCTGATGGCAGTTCACATACCAGGAGTGAAACTCTGACAGACACACTAAGTTGCTCGTCAGCAAAGTCCTACGAGTGGGAGCTCAAACAGGATGTCACAAATGACATCTTCGAGCAATGGGGGACTCCTCAGGTGGACCTTTTTGCCTTCCCCGACAATGCCAAACTTTGTGCCTTTTGCTCGCTCGCTCCAGGGCAAGACTGTTTTGGAGGGACACGCTGTCTCTGTGTTGTAAGGACAGATTTGTCTATGCTCCCCCAAATTCCTTTGATTCAGAGTGCCGAATAAACTTCGGACAGAAGGGGCACGCATGATTCTCATTGCTCCCTTTTGCCCGAGGCAAGTTTGGTTCTCTTCTGCAACAGTTTTCCCGAGGAACCTCCTCTTCCTCTGCCTCGGAGACAGAATTTGCTGACCCAGGTCCAACCAGGACTCTGATCGCTCCGCCTTCATGCATGGCTCCTGCAGACATAGACACAGCTCGCTTTGGTGTCTCTCCTCTTGTGGCGGACATTTTGGTGGAGGCCTGAAAGCCTTTACCAGATCTACTTACGCAATGAAGTGGAAGCGATTTTCTTTTTGGGCCAGTTCCAAGGACTTGGAACCTTTTTTCCTGCCCTGCAAATAAAATCCTGGATTACTTGAGGCGCCTCTATGATCTGGGCCTTAGCTACTCCTCTTTGAAGGTGCATATGGCATCCATCTCTGCTTACCATATCCCTTTAGGGGACAGGACAGTTGCTGAGCTGGAGGTCTCTAAGACCTTCCTTAAAGGGATTCTCCATTTAAGACCCCCCCCATCCATAACCCTTCCCCCTCCCCCTCCATGGGATCAGTTTTATTTTAGAAAAACTTGCACTGCCTCACTTTGAACCAGCAGCGGAGGCGGACTTAAAATTCCTCTCCTGGAAGACACTTTTTCTAGTGGCCATCACCTCCGCTCTGAGGATTTCCGAGCTTTAAGCCCTGATGTGCAAGATCCCTTATTTGATTTTCCACAAGGAACAGGTGGCCATGCGTACCAACCCTAACTTTCTTCCCAAAGTGGTGGCTGAATCAATCCACTGAGCTCCCTGTCTTTTTTTCCGGAGCATGCAAATAATGGAGAGTACCTCCTGCATACGCTGGATGTACCCAGGATTCTGAGATTCTACACTAGCAGAACCAAGGATCTCAGAAAAACAGATCAACTCTTTGTTTCCTTCGTGCACACGGAGAGGCCTTGCTTAGAAACTGCATTGCCTTCTAAGTGGTTAGCGAATTGCATCACTTTCTGTTATGACAAGTACAAGACCCTTCCGGGTCAAGTTGGAGGTCACTCCACCAGAGGAGCAGCCACCTCTGTTGCTTGTTTCAGGAATGTGTCAGCAGCAGAAATCTGTGCAGCCACTACTTGGACTTCTGTCCATACCTTCACGAAACATTACAGTTTGGATGTTGCCTCTCGCTGCAGAGCAGGCCTCATTCAGACTGGCTGTACTGTAGGGATTTCTGTCTTGAATCCTTGTTCAGCCTTTTCAGTCTTTCTGTGGATGATGATGACTCCTCCCTTTTCTGTTTTGTTCCTGACTGTGTGGGACTCCGTCCTATATGTAAATATCTACTGCAGGAGCCCTCTCGAAGTAAGATAGAACAGTTGCACAGTAACTTAACGTAACAGTAGATCTTCGAGAGAGGCTCTTGCAGCAGGTATTGCCTTTCCTCCCTCTGTCCCCCTGAGTTTTCCATTTCTTCTATGGGGGCATATCCTCTTCTCTCGTCATGCCCTTGTGGCCTTTGGCAGGAACAGAACTGGAAGGTGGGCGTAGGGGACTGCCCCTTTATAGTGACGTAGGCTGACGCTGGTCAGCTGACATGGGGGCGGTCCCCTGCCAGAGACTGCTAGCTACAGATTTTTCTGTGAGGTCCTGATGACTGACGGCTTAGTCCTATATGTTAAATACCTACTGCAAGAGCCTCTCTCGAAGATCTACTGTTACGGTAAGTTCTTACATAACTGTTCTATCTGTCACCCTCAGGTATGTCTCCCAGAGCCAGGGATCCTCACCGGCACAGTCAGTATCACAGGGTGATCTGTGGTACTGGAATTTGAGGTCCCTGGCCCAAAATCCCCCACCACCCCCCCGTAGGGACCCTGGTGGGAAGTTACACCCTTGAGCAGTGGGTGGAGTGTCAAGCTCATGTGTCTCATAGTGGAGCTGGTCTCTGACCCTTGGGGGTTGATGGAACTGCAACTGTGCATGGGCTCTCAAAGCTGGGTAGAGTATTTTGGCTTCACCAACAGTCCATTGGCCCTTGCTGATGACCTTGCACCCAGCTCTTGTCCCACTGGCCACACCCCCACCTTGTGTCACTTGGTGGGACTGGCTGGGTACCATCGCCGGTCACTTTGGTGCCAGCTGGGTCACTGGCACTGGGTCTGGGTGTGGTGCTGAATTTGGGCCCTTTAGAGCCTGGTCTGGGGCCAGTGCCAGTCCTGGCACCAGAATCAGTTCTGAAGCCGCCTTGGTACCAGCCTCTTGTTTGGCCCAGTATTGCCAGGGATGTGTTTTCAGATTTGATGGCCTGCGATCCACCCCTCTCTATGCCCCTCCCTCAAGGGAAGATGTAGAGAGGGACAAGTCTGACCCTGACCTCCTATTCCTTGAGGGCAGTGACTGTGACTTTCTTAGCCTGGACTCTTTAAACCCAGGCCCTAGTGCTGTGCCTCAGGATTATGTCTGCCCTTTTTTTAGTATACTTTTTTTGACAAACCTGCCTAGGAATCTGCTCCAACCACTCCAGTCCCCCTCTTGTTCCTGGGACTTCTCTCCTTTCTAGGTCGATACCCCCTGGATTGCCTCCCAGGGTGGAGCTGCTGTACTGAGCACAACCCACATGACAGGAGAAGGTTGCCAGTAAGGGTGCCTACTGGAATTGCCTCCCTGGATTGCCCCTCCAGGGCACGGTATGGAGGTGGCCTGGAGATGTGGATGTCTGAGTGCAATGGAGGACTATGGGGGCCAGGAGAAGTAGAGCGTCATGTGTGGCAGCTGCTATTTTTCCTTTTTGGGATTTCTGGGGGCAGGGACATGAAATGACATCCAGAATCTGCCAGACCCCGAAGGTGACTGCACCGGCCACCATGGTACCCCCAGCCTTCACTGGGGTTCATAAGCAATGGACACTCTTTTCTCCCCTCCCACCCACCCAGAGAAAGAGAGCAGTCCCTGGAATGTTTCTTATCATTCTCCCTGGCTGGCCCTCTGACTCCCAAGTTACTCACCGAACCCTGGATGTTGGCACCGCAAGTGGATGCATTGCCACTGCGCAATGCAGGAGGACTTTGTAGAGTTGGGGAGGGGCCTAAGACAAGTAGCACACACAGTATCCTTCTCGGAGGTGCTGCCTGTCAATGGCATGGGTGAGGCGAGGGTACTTTGCACCATGCAGTTTAATGAATGGTTGAAAAAAAAAAATGGTGTGGAGCACAGGGGTTTGGTTTCATTGGAGACTGGGGTTCCACCTGGAGGGACACCAGCCTATACTGGCAGGATGGTCTGCATCTGTCCAGGAAGGGAACACATTTTTTGAGCAATCGGTTTAAATGCTTCATTGGCAAGCTTTTAAACTAGTCAAGGGGGGGGGCACTGATGAGCAGCAAGAAAATCCCAGCCTCTCCCTACAAAACAGGGTACTAAATAAGAAAAAGACTGAGGTAGAAAGGTTAGTGGGGGATGCTGCAACAGAAGTTAAAGCCATCAAAACATGGAGAGCAATGAGTACCAATGCCCGTAGTCTGGGTAACAAGCTTCCTGAATTAGTGGCCTTGATGGAGGAGGAACATCTGGATATCGTGGCAGTCACAGAAACATGGTACACACAAAACCATGACTGGGACGTAAACATGCCAGGATACGCTATCTACAGGAGGGACAGGGAGGGTAAAAGAGGAGGAGGAGGAGTAGCCCTTTACATAAGGGAAGGAATCAAAGCAATAGAACAAAAGAGTAAACAGGGAGGAGAAGAAGCACTGTGGGTAAATTTGGAGACAGGCAATGGCATCACAATCCGCACAGGGGTTGTATACAGACCCCCTTCTCAGGGGGAGGAAATGGACAAGGAAATGATAGAAAGTACACAGAATGGCAGAAAAAAGGGAGATATTGCTGATGAGTGATCTAAATATGCCAGATGTTAACTGGAGTGCAGTTGCAGCAGCCACTTCGAAGAGTGGGGTTATTCTAGATGCCCTACAGGGGGCATGTTTTAGACAACTAGTATTGGAGCCCACTCGAGAGGGAGCAATCTTAGACCTGGTTCTCTGAAATGGAGATGGAGAAAGGATCACAGATGTAGAAGTGGGTAGCCATCTGGGAACTAGCGACCATCGAACAGTATGGTTCACAATAAACACAGCAATAGAGTCAAGCCATACAAAGGCAAAAGTACTGGACTTTAGGAGGGCTGACTTTGCCAAAATGGGTGAGTGCTTAAGGAATGCACTAGCAAATGGGCAAGAAGGAGGTTTGGAAGAACAATGGGGAATAATAAAAACTGCCATCACAGAGGTAACAAGCCTTTGTGTGAAGCAAATAAACAAAACGATGTAAGAAACCACTATGGTTCTCAAAGGAAGTGGCAGTGAAGGTTCAAGAGAAAAAGAAAGTATTCAGGAAGTACAAGGAATCTCAGAAGGAGCAGGACAGAGAACTATCAGTTAAAGCAAAAGGAAGCTGGGAAGGCAGTCAGAACAGCAAAGGCCCAAACCGAGGAAAAGATAGCCAACTCAGTTAAGAAGGGGGATAAAACCTTTTATAGGTACATCAGGGAATGAAGGAAGACCAAGGGAGGGATAGTGAGGCTTAATGAAGGGAAGGAGGGTGAGCAGAGGGTGACTGTGAAAAGGCAGAGATACTAAACACATATTTTTGCTCAGTATTTACAAATGAAGAGGGGGAGGTACCTAAAACAAACAGTAGAAACACTGGATACAGAAGTTGATACTAGCCCATTTCCAGAAGAAAGGGTTCTGAAAGAACTCTTAAAACTGAAGGTGGACAAAGCAATGGGGCCTGATGGGATTCATCCCAGGATTCTAATAGAACTAAGGGTAGAACTAGCGACACCACTGACTACCCTCTTTAACAAATCATGGGAGGATGGGGTTGTACCCAAGGACTGGAGGAGGGCAGATGTGATTCCCCATCACAAAAGTGGGAGCAAGGCAGAAGCCGGAAACTACAGACCTGTTAGTTTAACCTCAGTGATAGGGAAAATAATGGAATCACTTCTGAAGGAAAGAACTGTAGAGTATCTAGAGGCCAGAGGGGCACAGGACCCAAGGCAGCATGGATTCACAGTGGGAAGGTCATGACAGACGAATCTGATAGATTTCTTTGACTGGGTGACCAAAGTAGTAGATCAGGAGGGCTGTGGACATGGCTTACCTAGACTTTAGCAAGGCATTTGACACAGTCCCACACAAAAGATTAATATACAAGTTAGTCAGCCTGGGAGTGGGTCCCAAGATGACAGCCTGGGAAAGAATTGGCTGGAGAATAGGACATGCAGTAATAGTAAATGGAGTCCACTCTGAAGAAAGGGGGTTACTAGTGGGGTACCGAGGTTCAGTATTAGGACCGGTCCTCTTCAGTGTCTTTATAGCGACATTGCAGAGGGACTGGAAGGAAAAGTATGTCTTTTGCAGATGACACAAAGATCTGCAACAGAGTTGATGCACAAGGTGGGTGGAAATGATGAGAAGGGACTTGGCAAGGTTAGAGGAATGGTCAAATGTATGGCAGCTTAGATTCAGTGCTAGGAAGTGCAGGTAATGCACCTGGGAAACAAAACCCAGGGAAGAATACACAATGGGGGTGAGATACAACAACAAAAATGGAAAGGGACCTGGGGGTAGTCATATCAGATGACCTAAAGGTGGGCAAGCAATGTGAGAGGGCAGCAAGGAGGGTTGGGGGATACTGGGATGCATAGGGAGAGGCATCACCAGTAGAAAACAGGAAGTTGTTATCCCTCTGTACAGACAGCTGGTGAGACCCCATCTGGAGTACTGCGTGCAGTTCTGGAGACCCAGTCTCTGCAAAGACATAGGATGGAAGCTGTCCAGAGGAGGGCAACTAAAATGGTGCAGGGTCTGCACTGGAAGACATATGAAGAGAGACTTAAGGAGCTTAATATGTATAGCCTCAAGGAAAGGAGGGAGAGGGGGGACATGATAGAAACTTTCAAGTACCTCAAGGGAATCAACAAAGTCCAAGAGGGTAGCATCTTTCAAAAAAAGAGGTGTGCAAGAACAAGGGCACAATTTGAAGATGGGGGAGGGGTGGCTCAGAGGTAATTTAAGGAAGTATTTTTTCACAGAGAGGGTTGTGGATGCATGGAACGGCCTCCGGAGGAGGTTGTGGAGTCAAAAACAGTGGTGGAATTCAAGCATGCATGGGACAGTCATAAGGCAATTCTAGGGGGTAGAGGTAGGAAGAAGTAGGCTGCTGGTTAACTAGGATCTGCAGCTTATCCATTAGGTAGGGAAATGGGCAGACTGGGTGGACCAAGCGGTCCTTATCTGCCGTCAAATTCTATGTTTCTGGCGGGCCAGCACTTCTGCACTTAATTTTGAGCCTACAGCCATTGATCAAAGTAAGCAGGTCTGCAGTGGATAAAATGTTTCAACCATGCCAGTCACTTTAGTCCTCCTATTCAGCCTGCATTTCAAACCCTGTGTGATGCAGTCTGGCGTGTGGCTGCTTCAATACCATCTGTCTGCAAGCAGATGGATAAAAACAAATTCACTAGTCCTAAGTTGGTAGTTTCTCTCAGCCTTGGCTGATTCCTTTGTTCTTCTCCCCAGAGAATGACAAGGCTATATTCTCTCTCTCCCCCCCCCCACCCCCGAGGTCACTGTGTACCCTTTTACAAGGAGCAACACAAGGTTGACACTATGGGGAACAAAAATTGGCTAGCACAGCAGATACCCTAGACATGCGGATAGCTAGCCACCAAGAGCATTTTTCCTGTTTTGACTACTCCCTTTGGAGCTCGGTTAAGTCCCTGGCAGAGACTGAACAAATGATTCTTTTGACTGCCATTCATGGAATTTAGTCCTCTGTATTGGAGGCATTTCTGGCTTAGACTGCTGATTTTGTTCTCCTCAAGCTCAAATCTCATCAGTTTCTTGGATCAAGGAATTCACAATTCTGAGGATGTGGATATGGTTCACTTATCCACACTCTGGCAGTTCCACTGGAATGCGATGATTGGCTTAAGCCATGCTTCTCCTACCACCTGGGTGTGTAGGATAGAAGAGGGGACATGATTGAGACCTTCAAATACCTGAAGGAGATGAACAGAGTAGACTTCCATGGTGGGTTCGCTCTCCAGAATGGAAGATACTAGAGGGCACTCCCTGAAGTTAAAGGGGGGGGCAGATTCAGGAGGAAAAGGAGGAGGCACTACTTCACTGAAAGTGGTAACGGGGTGGAATGCACTGCCTGAGTAACTTCTATCAATGCAGACTGTGGGGTGCTTCAAGAGGGGGTGGGACAAATTCAAGGGAAAGTATATAGCGGGGGAGGGAAGACAATGGGAGGAGGGGCAGCTGCAGTCTAATGGGCTGAAGTGCTGCACACTCGAGCAGACTAGATAGACTATATGGCCTGTATCTGGTGGCAATTTCCTGTGTTTATATTCCCGGACTCCACCTCATGACGTCAGATGTTTCTTTCCACTGGAAGAAGTGATCACTTCACCTTCTGCTTAGGATTTTCTCTGTACCATAGTCAAACTGTTAGTTTTCAAAGTTAAACTGCTTATTTTGGCATTGTCTCCAGACCAATGATGGACTGCCAGAAACCTGGATTTAAACTTTGCATTAGGTGCCACCAAAAGATGTTGGTTAATGATCCGTGAGAGACGTGTGTACTCCCTGGGTGGCGACATTATTTAGCTTTTGTTAACCAGGTAAGTACGCTAGACAAGACAATTGCTTATTTTCAGGTATGACCCAGGAGAGTACAGGAATTACAGATTTAGATGCATAGGACGACATGGTACAGATTAAGAATAGTTTACAAGTCATGAGAGGGCAACATAATACAGATTAAGACTGTTTACAAGTCATCATGAGGCAGTTTTGTTCAGTAAGTACACAACAGAGTAAGAGATGTAGCAACTAAAAGCAGTGCAGAAGGCACAGTTGCGAAGCAGCAGATACAGCACTATTTACAGCATACGCCTCTTTTGTCCAGGAGAGAGGAGTGCAATGTTAGATCACGGGGGTTTTGGGCACCCACAGACTGAAGCGAGTTTGAAGTGGTTCCATAGGGAGGAGCGAAGGCAGCCCTGTGAGGGGGAAGCGCGGATCTGGGCAGGGAAAGCATTCCACAGTCTAGGAGCACATGCAGCAAAATCCCTACCTCCCATTTGAGTGTGGGTGGTGGGTACCTTAAGCATGGCAAACCCCTGAGACCTGAGAGGATAGGATGAGGAGGCAGTCGGGACAAGGAATTTTGCCAGCCCTGGAGGGGTGCCAGTGCCAAGGACCTTTCCTGTGAAGCACCCTAGAACAAAGTCAATGTGGTTTGAAGGGGACAGCCAGTTTAGCTTGCTGTAGAGGTCACAATGGTGGGTGAGACGGGGGGGGGGGGCAGCCAGAGCAAAGCGGCACACATTGTTGTAGGCAGTAGACCACCTAGAGAGATGGGCTTTGGTGCAGCGCGAAAACAAAAGGAGCCCATAAGAGAGCAATGGGAGGAGCACACCTGTAGCAAGAGCAACACATGCTGCCGGAGTAAGGTTGCTTTTAGCTCTGTAGGCCAGACCCAGTTTGCAGTTGACAGTCTTGCATGTATTCTGGATATGGTGGCCAAGGTCAAGCTGCGGGTCCAGCATCACCCCAAGGTATTTGAAGTTGTCAATGACAGGGATTGGAACACCGTCGGTACCTGGGACACAGAATGGCACAGGGGAGGCCTTAATCTTGCTCTGAGACCCAAAGAGCATGGCCTGGGTTTTTTTTAGATTAAGAACCAGCTTGTGGGCCGAGATCCATGACTGAATGTTCCCCAGGTCCTCACTCAGATGGCGATTGATGACCCCCATCTCCGGGGAGTGTGACAGGATGACCAGGTCATCGGCATAGAGGATTGGCTTACAGTGAACAGCAGCTGCAGGGAGATTATTTACAAAGATGGAGAATAACAGGGGCCCCAGGACAGAGCCTTGGGGGACACCCATGGTTACAGGAATAGGGCCTGAGAGCTCCTTGCCATATTTAACCAGTTGCGTTCTGCCGTATAAATAGTTGGAGAACCAGCTGAGCACAGCAGAAGATAGACCAAGGGATCTAAGCTGAGTGGTGAGCATGGCATGATCTACCAGATTGAATGCCTTGGGGAGGTCTATAAAGATAGCCCCCGATAGTTTGCCTTGGTCCATAGCCGCCCTGATCCATGATGAGATGGTGACAAGGGCAGAGGATGTGCTGTGCCCTTTCCTGAAGCCATGCTGCACGGGTGACAATAGGTCATGTGATTGCAAGTACTCCGAGTTGCCCTGCCACAATTTTCTCAAGAAGTTTGCTGACCGCTGATAGAATGGATATCGGGCAGTAGTTCTCTGTTAGTTTGGGGTTTCCTTGTTTAAGGATCGGTACCACCCTGGCTACCTTCCATATGTCTGGAATAACACCAGATGACAGGGACAAATTGAAGATGTGTGCCACCAGTGGGGCAAGCCAAGGGGCACCAATGCTAAGAAGCTTCGGTTCCAGCCCATCATGGCCAGCACTCGAGAAGGAGGAGAGGCCCGGGAGAAGTCTCTGCACCTCTTGCACCATCACAGCCTTGAAATGAAAGGGCAGACGGGGTGATGATGGCGCTGGGACCGGTACACCATTATCACCTCCAGCAGTGGGGAATGACTAGGTGAAAGCAGACAGGTCAGAAAAATGCAGGTTAAAGGTATTTGCGATGGTCACTGAGTTGTTGCAGCTGGCACCATCAATAGTCATATCAGAGGTCTCAGCACTCTGGGAACCACTAACTATGTTTTTAATGTTTCTCCAGAACCTGCTGGGTCCCTGGCAGAGTTCAGCAGAGCAGTCTTGTAGAACTTACTTTTAGCAGCCCTTATACTCTTCTTGTACTCATTTCAGTTTCCTGTACTTCTGTAAAACAGCCTGATCTGTCGTGGCCTTGAATTTTGCCCAGCACTTATCTCTGAGCTTCAGGAGGGCAAGGAGACTACCATGTAGCCATTTGGTGGCCAATCCCCTCACCCTTCGTCTGATGAGGGGGGCATACTTATCCTGCAGTGTCCTAAGAGAGATGAGGAAGTGGCTGATGGCAGATGGGGAGTCCTGGGCATTCCATACTGCTGACCAGTCTGTGTGTTGGATATCATCATGGAAGGAGCCAAGATCAAACCTGGAATAGTCTCTGACCTGAATGATTTTATGCAGAATTTTCAGGGATGGGATCTTCCACACGCAGTACACTGGGGAGTGGTCAGAGATTGAGTCTGGAAGGATGCCCGACGAACTGATTCTTTCTGGTCTGTTTGTCAGGATCCAGTCCAGAAGAGAGCTTGCCCCACCACTGGGTGAGTACCTGGTAGGATCCTTGATGAGCTGCGACAGGGAGAGACCAGCAAGCAGTGGCTCAAATGATATGGTATTACAACCAAGCCAGTTTAGGTTGAAATCACCTAGGATGATTAGTTCATTCTGCTGGGTCACAGCACCCACAGTGTCGAGGAGAATGGACAGTCCCTCTAGGCCCCCCTTGGGAGGATTGTAGGAAAATATTACATGTATCTTTTTGGTCATCCCAAGCAGCAGTACCGTGTGCAGTACTTCACAGGGGGACTGCACTGGCTGTTGTTCAGGTAAAACTGACAGGTTGAGGTGGCTCCTGTAATAGACCAGGATGCCATCCCCCCCCCTCCTTTTTTCCAGGACGATCAAGCCTGATGAGATCATACCCAGGGATGGCACTCACAGAATTCGGTGTAGCAGGTTTGAGCCAAGTTTCTGTTATGCCAAGGACACCAGGGCTGTGATGTGTGACCCAACTTGAAGTTCCATCAAATTAGGAATGAGGCTACGAATATTAAGATGAGCTATTTTTAGCCCTTTGATAGCCGACCAGCCCGCTGCAGAGGGGGTGGTTTGACATGGTGGTCCAGGGTTCAGCTCGATGTCACCTTCTAGTGCTAGGGTCACCAGTAACGGCCAAAGGAGATGCTTTAAGGGAGGGGAACCCTCCTTGGCCAACGATTTGCGGCCATAATGTTTGACCATTAGGGCAGGGCTTAGGAAGCACCTCAGGTCAAGACTGCAGAGAACCCAGGGTGGGGATCTGCCTACAACTAGTAGGTTGGAGAATGTGAAATCAGACCCCACCGGCTGGGTACAGGTGCCCCAGGGTGCTCCCAGGGTAGGAGCACTGGCTCCTGAAAACCAGGGGATGCCATGGACAGAGAGGATCCCAAAGGCTATTGTGCATATGAGCAAAAAGGGTGACACTTTCTTTGATAGTTGCTCAGGGTTCCCCATGTAGATAAGGCAATCAGACAGAAGACAATATTAATTAGGCTGGCAATCAGACAAATAGCATAGACTGTGCACCCTACCTAGTAAGAGCTGGGTGCAACTGGTTGTCCAGCAGCTACCGTCCACTTACTCGAGCTTAAGAGCCCACCCTAGTACAATTGATAATAGCTATGCTATGCTAGTATCACGGGGCAGGTGGGTTACAAGGCAGTACCGTAGAATAGAACTAATTGGGCTGGCACTTCCCACTAGTCGGCAAAAATAATTACGCTGGGAAGCAGACAAATTCAAGGCAGTGCAGTGGCTAGTAATTAATTAGGCTGTCCTCCTATACGTAGACAATATAAGTTAATTTGGCAAGCAGACAAATCACATAAACAGTGCACCCATTCATAAAAAGTGATCATGCAGCTAACCTACTGATAAGTCTGTAGATATGCAGTATGGCAGTGTAGATTTGATTAGGCTGGCACTCCCACTAGTAGGCAATATTAATTACACAGGGAATCGGATAAATTCAAGACTGTGCAGTGATCAGTATTAGTTAGACTGTCCTCCTATACGTAGACAATATAAGTTGACCTGGCAAGCAGACAAATCACATAAACAGTGCACCCATTCGGGGAAGTGATCATGCTGCTAACAGACTGAAGAGTCGGTAGATACGCAGTAGGGCAGACAGGATTAATTAAGTTGGCAGTCAGTCCTTAGTATATTCAAAGTGCCCTCGAGATTTGTGCCCATGCACTATCAGCCTGAAGATAACCATGGCAAGGGTGCCCCAGGGTTAAACAGATATGCTAGCAAAGTTTTTGACGGCAGCTAGGGTCCTGCCTTATGCCAGCTGCAATTGGTCCCAGGCAGCGGGAGGCGTGGCTACGGGCATTTAAGGGAGGAGGAACAGGGTGGGCGGGTGGGAGCAGCTGCCGCCCAGCCCTCTGAGGTTCTAATTCTGTTTCAGCTGCTGCTACCAGCGATTCAGGATTTTGTCGAGGAGGTCCACCGGTTGCCCGGCACCTCAAACCCGAGGTACAACTGGCTTGTGTGGTGCAGGGGGGCAAGAGCCACCCGCTTCCCCCATTGAGCTCGTGTCCAAAGGTTAAGGATATCGGGACAGTCTTTTAAGACCCAGGCTGCCCGAGCGTCAGTCAGTCTGTGTAGTGGGCTGCTGCCTCTTTCAAAGCGTAACGGTTGGCGCCAACAGTTGCAGGGCTTGGGATCCGAATCAGGAAACAAAGGGCTGACGAGCAACAGTAGACGAAAATTAAGTTTAAGTTTCAGCTGCTTATTGTGCAGCTGCCGCCCAGCCCCTCCGAGGTTCTAATTCTGTTTCACCTGCTGCTACCCAGCGATTCTGGCTTTTCGTCGGGGGAGGTCCACCCAGTTGCCCGGCGCCTCAACCCTGAGGTACAACTGGCTTGTGCGGTGCAGGGAGGTAAGAGCCGCCCGCTCCCCCCATTGAGCTCGTGATGTGGCTGGGTGTGGCCTTTTCCTTGCTATGCTTCCAGAGTCCCTCAAGTATAGGAAGTTCAGGGTCTCACTGGGTCTGCCTTCGGAGCGGGATCTCAAGGATCACACTAAGTGTAGCAAAAAGGCTTCCGCAGCTGCCAGATTGTGGCCCTTTACACCTAAGTGGCTACAACCACAGTGGGCACTTCCTCTGCCTCTGAACTGTTCCCACCTGGGGCCAGCATCTGAGGGACCTTCATGTAACCATTCCCATGATATATGCAGGTCCCTCCAGACCATAGCAGAGTCGTGCCCACTGTACCTCTATGTCCAATACCAAAACAAAAATCTTCTCTACCATCTCCATTCATGGGACAGGTAGATCGCGATCTTGATTTTGCCTGACTGCTCGCTGGCTGTCAAGCACCCCTCAGAAGAGGGGCTGGTCGGGCATGTTGAAGGCTCTTCGGCCTCACCAGACTATTTCAACCTGGATCGACCAAGCTGTCGAGATTTTTCTTGACCTGTTGTTGGACAAGGCAGAGGAATCTGCCTCACAGATCCTGGTGCTCCCCGTCCTCACTCGGGAGGTGGTGGATCGATCAGTGCCCTGAGTCAACCCTGCTCAGGCCCAGCCTCTAACTGGGGTTGGGTCTTCGCCCTTGTTACTGAATGTGAGCCAGCATGGTATTTATGGCCAACTTCTGAAGACCTTGCTCGCTGTCGACTGGGCGGTCAGTCTGTCGCGGTCAACGCTTGAGTGGGAGGCATCGCCGTCGACACTCCTCATACTCGGGTGAGGAGAGGCACTGGCAGAGAATGCAACGGTGCTATGAGGAGTTCAGCAGTGGGCCATCACAGGGCAGGGAAGGGCTCTAGCCCAAGGACCTCTGTTCCCCTGGCACAGGTTCTGCAGGTGCTTTCCACTCCTGCTTCTCCATCAATCGCAATGGAGCTGCCGACCCAACAGCCACTGTTCATTGTCCTAACTAAGGAAGACAGCTTCTTGGTGCTCTGCTTGCCAGACCGGTTGTTGGTAAGGATTCCCCCGGGTAATGAATCCTGGGAGGTCAGTAGTGAAGTATGGGCAAGGGCCATCTTTGAGGACTTATACGATGACTCTGATCGAGTGCATGGCCTCTTCTGGGTCTGTGCTCTTTGAATGTGGTGCAGATGAAGTCTTCCATTGACCAGGGGGTCTGTCTCCTTTGGTGCACTGCTCTGGCAGATTTTAGAGTCCATGTCCATCCCATTGGAGGAAGCCCTAAAGAGGGCAAAATACTTCATAGACATTTCGGACCAGGGTGAATCTTCAGGGATTGCCTTCCTGGTGGCAGAGGCCATCAGGAGACGGTACCTGGAGCTCTGTCAGCATTCTGTGTGGCACCTTGTCCCACATGGTCCGCAAGCATGCCATCCCTATGAGCTCCCTTTCTGGGTTTTCTGACCACCCTTCAGCCAAAGGGTCTGGTTACGGATTCTGTGCTCTGTAAACCAGGACACGGGGGGTATGTGGACAAGCCTTCAGCAAGGAGTCCGTAAGATTGACCACGCTGCTAACAAGGTGTGTGCTGTGGTTACCCTGGGTCTGTCAGGCTAGTTATGTTATGATGGCAAACTATGGCCATTCCAGGATGGGCATGTTCGATATCATCCTTCTCACTTCCAGAGAGCAGTGGAGTTCATCAGAGACCATGGTCAATCACTGGTTAAACACCAGTTCCAGGGTGATCATGTGATGCTGGCAGCTTAGAGGCAGCAGAAACTTGGAGCTCCCACTCTTCACCTCCTTCTACTGCTATAAAGTTAGCTACTGGGCTACAAAATCAGAAAATTTTCTTCCTCACAATTTGATTGAAATCTGTCTGCAGCACTAGTTAAAAAGATTTACATCGCTATTGGTTGAGTGCACTGCAATGGATGCAGATATGCAGCAGGCCCCACTAAAGCATACTCTGCCTCCCTCTCCGGAGAAACTGCCTAAGAAGTCTAAGGCCCAGGCAGGAGCCTCAAGTAAAACCAGTTCTCCACCCGCTCCAATGGCTCCACTTACAGAAGATTTTTTTTTCTTTCAAGAGCTACAGCCATTTCGGGAGACCCTCACTGAAATTGACTCTGAAATAAAATAGATTTTAGGGGATCTAGCTGAACTGACCCGCAAGGTGGGGGACACCAAAGCCCGCTCTTCCTCCCTGGAGAGAAAAGGTGGATCCAGAGATTGTGCTCCTTAAAGAGCTGCTGATGCCATCTGGCCAAAAGTGCTACATTGCAGAATTAGAATAAGCATATCCACAGTAAGTCTCATACCAAAAAGTAGATTTCGGTGTTGCTTCATTTTAAAGTTATTAGCCATTTTGTAACCCTGATTTTCACTACCTGTTCACAGAAAGGCCTGTTCCACTGAAGGGCTGCTGCTAATGTCATCTAGGGACCTTACAGTTTATTCTTCTATGTCAGCAAGCTTATAGGACCTGTTTCTCTAAAGCTGTAAAGATCCTGTGCAATGGTTTTCATAACTAAAACAGGCAGCATGAGTTGGTAAAGACTGCTTTAAAAACTTTGTTTCAGGATTTGTAACAAAACTGACAATATTTGTCTGGATGCCTCTTTATTGAGGTACTTTTGCTGGGTCATAGCACTGTGAGGTTTGCAGACTGAATAAGTTTCTGATGAAAGGCTGAATTCACACCTGTCAATTGAGGCAACTTCTAAGAATGGCAATTTAAAACAATTATCCCATCTCCTCCTTAAGGGGGGTGGGGCAGACTTATCTATGTTCTACTCTAAATTACAATGATCATTTTACCAGAGCTAACACTTCCACCCGTAGTAGGAATTAAAACATATAAAGCCCTTATTAAAACATATTGTAAAGCGGACAATGACAAACGGCAGTAAAATTAATAGTACTCTAACTGGCTTCAGCAGTCTGGAGGCATGCTGACTTAGTATCCAGCAACCCTGGTGAAATGGAACACACAAAAACAGCATTAAATAATTCAATTTTATCAACTTTGTTACAGAACCTGGAACATATGTAGTATTTATAGCAATGTTTACTGACTGGTGATGTCTGTTTTACTTGTGAAAACCATTGCACCTGATCTTTACAACTTTGGAGAAATGGGTCTTATAAGCTTGCTGACAGTCATTACTAGACTTTGAGCTCCCTACATGACATCATCAGCAGCTCTATACTGACACCTGCTTTTATTGCACAGGTAGTGCAATCAAAGTAATAAAATTGCTAATAACTTTAAAACCAAGTAATGTAAAAATCTAGTTTTTGGTATGAGATTTACTGGGAGTATGCTTATTTGGATTCTGCAAAGTAGCACTTTTGGCGTCAGTGGCTCTTTAAGCAACAAATACAAAAACAGAATGCTTAAAACAGAAGATTTAGAGGGGCGGAGTAGATGCAATAGTATTCTAATACTGGTCCTACCAGACTCAAAGGAAGGTCCCAACACTTCATCTCCTTCCTCCAGAAGTTTTTGGTGAAAGTGGTAGGCCTGTCTCCGTTAAGCTCGACTTACCAAACAGAGCAGGCCCACAGATCCCTCAGACCAAGGCCTCAAACAGGAGCCCCCCCCCCCCAAACCAATTATACTCAAGTTTCTCAGCTACACCAAGAAACGGCACTACTGACTAAGGTGTGCGAATTGCAAGCCATACCTGGGAAGGGGCCAAGTTAAGAATTACCCAAGACCTTCCATATGAAACAAGACAAAAAAGAGCAGCATTCCATCCGACCATGAGTAAACTAATAGCAGCAGGAATCCCTTTCAAGATGATCTACCCTGTGCAGCTGCAAGTATCCCTCTCCGGTACCTGGATTTCATACGAATCGCCTACCCAGGCCACAGCAGACCTTGCATCTAAACTGCCCAATCCCTTTAAAGTTGGATGACTTTTAAACTTATTAATCCTGATACAGTCTAATGGAACAAATGGAGCCAATCGCTCCTTAGTTGCAGGAAAAGCTGTTTAATTTTGTCTCGTTGTGCTTTAATAGTTTATAATTGTTTATATTTGTACCTGTGGTTCCGATGGTATTCCAGGCATCACGAAACTAACAGTCCTCATCTCTCAGAGGATTTAACAGAGAGGCAGATCAGGTAGACTCCCGGAGGGTCCACATATTAACGGTGGCTGTTGTAAGGGACACCCTTCTTAAGGCAACACCTTGTACTACAGACTAGACTTTTCCCCCAGGAACTTCCACTGGATCGGACTCTCGGCCTTCAGGACTGTTATGTATGTGTTGCATATAATTGTTAACCTGGTTGTAGTTGTATTCTTTTGTTACTGCTTTGAATAATAAGGGGAACTAGTGCTCATAGGAATTGCTGGGTTTTAAAGGTAGCGTTACAGTACCAAACGGACAGAATGGATAGTCCCCAAAATCGATGGGGTAGGCATTGTACACGTCCCCGGTAGCCACAGTTAATTAGGACAGATTTTCCCTCTCTATGCATATAAGTAGTGACATTACCCAGGGGAGATAATACTGTTGAGTTGGGCCATTAAGGCAGCATGCGGGTATCTCTCAGGGCCCTGACAGGTCCCTCTGCTGTATAGCTAGTCAGGTCGTAATGTAGGACATCAAGGAAATGTATCCTACTAACTAATTGACCATTGACAGATAGAAGGAGGGGACTTCTTGGCTAGCCAAAGCTCTGCGTCCACAAACATCCTATCTATTTAAAAAAAAGAAAAAAACAGTCCTGACCTGAATGATCGATGAACACTTAAGGAGGACATGTAGTATTGGGAAGATAATTTATCACCCTGCTGAGGTGCCCAACGACCATACAATGATGCCCCCTAAATTGAGATGGCAGCCAGAACTGGAAAAAGTCCTCCGCGGGAGACCCACACCACCAGGATAAGCGGAGAGAGTGCATTAAGTGGTGGGGAGGCTCCTAGTGATGCATGGCTTAAAGGTGTTGCCACATGACGTAATAAAAATTAGGGAGGAAGCCCCTTGACACCTCTCTACTGACAGTCACAATATGGGCCTTGTTGTTGTGCCATATTAAAGTGGGGTCTCGCTCACTGTTAGGGGACCTTCGTGCTCTATTGGAACAAATAGGGAACAAGGTGGATAAAGGGGCTAAATGGGATCATCTACTCCCTCATTTACTAGGCTCAATGTGTGATATATCAGTTGATAGGAGTGCTGCTAAAAGTTGCTGGGGCAGAAGGGGTGGGATTTTAGTTTGGGGAGAGACACTGAGACCACACTATCATTTCTTACCATTACATCTTCTTGGGACTGCCTTGTCACTAAGGTTATTAGTCGGAATGGGGAGGAGTGGGAGATGGAACGAGACTGGATGGAATAGAGGGGGAAGGGTAATGGTTCAGATTAAAATATATGCTTCAGATTATAGGTTTCACTACCATAAAGACTCTACCATTCTAAATTCAGCATGTATATTGTTATGCACCCCCTCTCAAGGTGGTGGCTCTTTATCTGTGTTTTTTGGAAGCTGGGGAGGGGCTGTATGGAGTGTTCAAATATACCGGAAGAACTCTGGTAGTCATTATATCCAGTCAAGATCCTGGCTAATCAGCCATTCAAAATATCATAGAATGTAAGGGGAGCAAGGGAGTAACTTAAGAGGTATCACATTCTCAAACATCTGGGTTTAGTCAAAGCCCAGATCATTTTTCTTTAAGAAACTCTCCTCTTGTCACAGGAATCCAACTGGGTCTGTAGACAAGGGGTCAGTCAAGTGTTCTCTGTAGGAGAGTCTACCTCGAGTAGAGGTGTGGACATTCTTCTTATGAGAGGCCTGACCTTCCAGCCTGAATCTATGATCTCTGACCCACAAGGTAGAGATGTGTTGGTCAAAGGAATACTGGATGGGATGGAGATTATTTTAGGCAGCCTATATGGCCCAGTAGGTGTCGATCCCACCTTTCTTATAGACCTAGCAGACAAAATTGCATCCCTTCTGCTGGCTCCACTGATTGTAATGATTGGTCTAAATCTTGGTAAGGAGGGCGATTCCAGTCTCCACCTAAAAAAACAGTCTCTTCGTCCATTATCCCCTACTCAGCGAGCCCTGGGTGATTTTAATGAAATGCTTGAGCTATGTGACCCCTGGAGAATTCTTTACTCATCTACTCAGGCCTTTTCATTTTATTCCACTGTTCACCTCACATCATCTAGAATAGACTATATACTCACCAGTTTATCACTATTGCCTAGAATCCTAGACAGCAGAGTAGACCCGGTTGTGCTCTCTGATCACGCTGTGGTCTGGTTACAGCTCCTCCCTGTTCCTGATACACAACATGACCCTATGTGGAGACTTAAAAACTCCTAAAAGATGATTTTATCACCAAAAGAATTAAATCGTTGTTAAAAGATTTCACAGACCAAAATCAAAACTCTGTCCCTAGAGTCGACCATGAATGATGTGCTCTAAAATGCTTTCTCTGGGGTGAACTTATTTGCATGGCCTCCAAAAGGAAACGTATGCGAGAAGCTAAGGCCAAATCCCTCCTCGAGCAAATAAGCTGTTTGAAATGGTCTCTATCTCCCTCCTCACCTCCGGATCTTCTGTCCTCTCTGCTTTCTCTAAGAAACTATTACGCTATATTACTGCAGGAGCGAGTGGAATATGCAAAACTAAAAACCCAATCTACCTATATTGAACAGGGGGATGGAGCTGGAAATCTGCTTGCTCTACGTCCTAAGAAACTAGAGAGCTCGCGGATCATACAATCTATAGAAGACCAGGATGGTTCTTTTCACACCCATCCCAGAAATATTGTGAAGGTTTTTGAACATTTTTATGCATCTCTATTCAATAAGAGAACTTCTTCACTGTCCCAACAGGAGATCAAGGACTACTTAACCAGGATTCCCCTCCCCGCTTTAGATGATTCACAGCTGGCTCTACTATCCGTTCCCATCTCACAGCACGAGGTAAAAACTGCCATTGGAAACTCATCAGGCCCAGGTGAGTTACCTAGAGCCAGGCTATCAAATTTCTACAAATGTTTCATTAAGGAATTAGCTCCTCTACTTCTCCGACTCTTTCAGTACATTTTATCTGCTGAATCTCTGGACCCCTCTCTTCTTGAAGCTACCATCATGCTGCTCTTGAAACCAGACAAACCCCCAGCCCATCCATTGAGTTACTGCCCCATCTCCCTTTTAAACTGATCTCAAAATCCTAACCAAAATTCTGGCCTCTAGAATCGGAGAGATAAGGTCACCTCTTCTCAGTCCAGAACAGGTCGGGTTTGTTCCCGGGAGGTCGTCCTCAGATCATCTATGCAAATTGGCACACATCTTTCACTCTGCCAAAATGGCAATCACTCCTATGGCCTTGATTTCTCTTGACACTGAGAAAGGATTCGATAGGGTGGACTGGGAGTTGCTCTGGGCCACACTCAGAGCACTGGGTTTTCCCCTCCTATTCCTTCAGTGGGTTCAAGCTATTTATTCCTTCCCCTCTGCAAAAATTTATCGTAACTGGGTACTCTCCTCTAACTTCCTACATCACTCAGGCACCAGGCAAGGCTGCCCATTGTCTCCCTTTCTCTTCAACCTATATCTGGAACCTCTAATTAGACAACTCAAGATCTTACTTCAAGATACAGCTCTTGCAGCAGGTTACGCCATAAGAACTGAAGCCGGCAGGTAGCAGGACCCCACAGAAAACGTCTAGCTAGCTATACATAGCAGGGGACCGCCCCTGATGTTGGCCCTGCCCCCGATGTGAGATACATCATAAAAGGGGTGGTCCCCAGCATACCTTCGTTCTTTTCCCACCATCGACTTGTGCTCATTGGCTCCACAGATGCCTTCAGCAGACGAACGACGCCAGAAAGAATTTGCCATATTTTCCATCAAGATTTCATCTCTATTCAACAAGTACATGCCTTCTTCCCCAACTTCTTCCACAGAAGGACGCCCCTCAAAGTGCGTTTGTGGCAAATGGATCCCCTTCAAAGATAGGCACTCGGCCTGTGTGTGGTACCTAGGCCCGGACCACGATATCCAGGCCTGTTCCATCTGCCAGCAGTTTAACAGTAGAACTAGGATCTGCCACCAGAAAGCACTACAGAGTTTTCTTCTCAAAGAAAAACTTAAGGCCATGGAGAAAGACCCATCCTCTCGAGGGGAACCTTGGCACAAATCTGAGAAACACAAGGATAAGCACCGGGACAAGAATAGGACTCAATCTCTGAATCTGGCCTCTGACTCGCGGGCCAGTTCCAGTTCTGCCCGGTCAGACCACTCTCCATTCTGGGCTTAGCCCCCACCCCCCTTGGTTAAGATTAGGGCTTCAGGGAGCTCTAGCTTAGTGTCTTTACAGCCACTAAAACCAAGTCTAAAGATAGCCATCCTTTGGGGTCGGCCTCCAGGTCAGAGGCTTCTGACTGCCACAGGCCTCAGTCCAAGTCTGTGACTACATCTAGCGCCGATGCTAAGGACTGCCGGGACACCAATCGTTTGGTCTCCCAGCCACCCAGGGGCTCAGACGTCCCTGCGAGAAAGACTTTGGAGCTCACGTCACTCAGACGGACAACAGAGGCTTAGAGGACGCTGGAGCCATTGTCCGTAATACGCCCCAAGGACCCGACACCACCCTGCCTCAGACATCCAACACCGGTCGCAGGGGGACATCAGAGGAGGACCCCGGTGATCCTGCCACCAATGACCAGACATCAGGAGAAGTCAAAGACGGTCTTCCAAAAGACCCGACACCAGCACCGACGACCCCTCAGCCACCGATGCCTGACCCTAACACCGGAGAGATGCCAGCGCCAGGCCCTTTGTCCGGTCTGAATATCCAGGAGGTCAAGGAGTTCAGTTTTTGGTGGGACACCATTAAAAAAGATGATGTACTGACAAACCCCCCTCCCGGTGAGGCACCACCTCCTGTGGCACCTCCCAAGGCATTGGCACCTGATCCTCTGGACCCTACACCACTGCCTAGGAGTAAGTCCAAGGCCAGACGCTCTAGATCTCGAAGTTCTAAGAGATCTCCATGCTCCAGGACCCCACAAGGTCTCCTAGTGACCACAGAAGAAAAAGGCCCAGACGAAGATCCCTGTCTTTGGCAGGCGACTACTCACGCGCTTATTCTTCGGGGTACCCCTTGGTCAGTCTCTCCCTTTGAGCCTTCATCTTCAGATCCTCACAACCTCGCTAGGTCACCACCAGATGACCCATTGTTCTCTGATATTATGCGCCACATTCAGGAGAACATGGGATGGGAGACAGAAGAGTAAGACCCAGATCGGCAATGCCTGGCACGCTACTTGAGGTAAAAAGTCCCCAAGCCTGTGGTGGTTCCACCCTTGGTGGACACTTTCCAGGACACTACCAGGGCTGCTTGGAAGTGTCCTCATTCAACCCCAGTGGTCCCCAAGAAGGCCGACAGGATCTACAGGGCCCTGCTGGAGGCTCCTTACTTATCTCAGCAACCCATGGCTGACTCTGTAGTCATCACGGCTTCGCACGACTGCTCCCATCGGCCCCAACACCTCAGTAGACAGCCCCCAGACCAGGAATCCAAACAGTTGGACTCACTGAGTCATCGCTACATGCTCTCTCTGGTCCTCAACTATTTGACACACATGGTACAGTTTCAAAATGCACTGTGGGCCAGGGACAAGACCTACTGAAGGACTTACCAGATGGTGAGAAGGAGGAGCTCCTAAACCTCCTTCGCACGGCCTCTGATGTCGGGACCCAAGTCCTCCAGGCCACTTACGACTCTGCAGTGAGAGGTGTCTCGACAGGCGTTTTCCTCCAGAGACACTCCTGGTTGAGGGTCTCTGGATTTACTCCAGACGTCGAGAAAGTAATCATGGACGTCCTCCACAATGGATCGGTTTTGTTTGGTAAAGAATCCAAGAGGGTCATCACCAGACTTCAAGATGCCGCGAAGGCAGTTAGAATGGTTCAGGCCATGTATAAGTCCAGGCCTGGTTCCTTTTGCAGACCACAGGACCATTTTCGTGGCCAACAGAGTAAGCAACAACCTCGGTCAGGCCAACGCAACACGGGCAATTTCGGCCGATAAAAGTCTCTCGGAGTCAGGCCAAGGGAAACACTAAGTCTACCCACCTGCCGAGCCATACAACCGCCCACAGCATGACTCCTTCCTGGCCCCTGCTCTTGCCCCCAGATCAAAGGGAAGAGATGGTTGGTGGTTGCTTACCACCTGTCAGGGTGGCAGGGGATCACCCCCGACCGGTGGGTTCTTCAGCTTATCAGTTGAGGACACACTGTAGAGTTCCTCGACCGCCCACCATCAAGACCTTCTCTGCATTCCCATTACTCGGGACAGCATGTCCTGCTCATCCAGCAGGAGATCTCGGCACTCCTTTCCAAGCACGCCGTTGAGGTTGTACTGAAGAACCAGAGAGAAGGAGGATACTATTCCCACTTCTTCCTGGTTCCAAAGAAAACCAGGGATTTGCGCCTGATTCTAGACCTCAGCGACCTAAACATCTATGTGATGTACAAACGCTTTCACATGGTTACCCTACCGGGTCTCATTCCCATGTTCAAGCAAGGTGCATGGCTAGCGTCTCTGGACATGCAGGACGCATATCTTCATCTTCCCATCACCCAGTCGCACAGGAAAGTCCTGCTCTTTGACTTTTTGGGATGCCATTATCAGTTCCAAGCACTCCCATTCGGCCTGTCTTCGGTGCCACGTGTCTTTACCAGGTGCATGGCAGTCGTAGCAGCACCCCTAAGGAGACAAGGCCATTATGTCTTCCCTTATCTGGATGACTGGCTCCTGATGGCCTCCTCCCAAGAAGCACTGGAGAAGGCCATTCAGGACACCTGCTCCCTATTCCAGTCTCTAGGGATCACCATTAACCAAAAGAAGTCTTTTCTCATTCCCTCGCAGAGACTACAGTTCATTGGTGCAGTTCTGTATACCCGTCAAGGGAGAGTCTTCCTGCCCAAGGACAGGGCTGAATGCATCCGGTCACTGATGAGGATTATCACAACATGAAATCTGGTTCCCACTTGGACCATACTTTGCCTGCTCGGACATATGGCTGCTGCCATTGCCATGGTCCCCCTTGCTCGCCTCCACATGAGTTACTCAGTAGGCGCTGAGAGCCCAATGGGACCAGAGGCAGGATCACTTAACCACCTAGTCAGAATCACGGGGCCAGTCATTCAGGACTTGCAGTGGTGGCGCCTGCCCCAGCCATCCCTGACTCACCACCGATGCTTCAGGGTCCGGTTGGGGAGCTCACCTGGAAGGAACCAGGACCCAGGGAACCTGGTCGGCCCTGGAGACTCACCTCCACATCAGTATTCTGGAGATGAGGGTGGTCCTGTACGCCTTACAGTCAGCAATCCCACCGGGTCACGTCTTAGTCCAAATAGACACCCCGGTGGTGTATTACATTAACAAACAAGGAGGCACTCACTCCTACCCCCTTTGCAGAGAGGCAAAGCAGGTGTGGGACTGGGTACTACAGCACAGCACCATGCTTACCGCAGTGCATGTTCCCAGTGTGGACAATACGGTCACGGATCTCCTGAGCCGCTCAAAGGACGTAGCTCACGAATGGGAATTGCTACAAGAGGTAGTCAAGGACCTGTTTCTGCGATGGGGAACACCAGACGTAGACTTATTTGTATCCCCATACAATGCAAAACTGCCCAATTTCTGCTCGCTAGATCCAGGGCCTGGTGTTTTCTGGCAAGACGTGTTGTCCCTCTCTTGGACAGGCAGGTTCCTCTATGCTTTCCTGCCTTTCCCTTTGATTCAGAGGGTTCTTCTCAAGCTCCAGTCAGAAAGAGCATCAATGATCTTGGTAGCGCTCTTTTGGCCCAGGCAGATTTGGTTACTGCTGCTTCACCAGCTAGCTCTGGAGCCTCCCTTACCCTTACTGGTCAGCTCACATTTGCTGTCCCCAGAGGCCGGCTCCCTGGTTCATCTGAACCTCAGATCCCTGAACCTGCATGCCTGGCTCCTAAAGACGTAGCCATTCTTGGGCATGGGGTCTCTCAAGGGGTTACTGATATCCTGGTGCCAGCAAGGAAACCATCTACTCATGCCACTTATGCTCTGAAATGGCGGAGGTTTTGTGTGGGCTCAGGCTCACGACCTCTATCCACTTCGATACCCTGAGAAGTCTATTTTGGACTACCTCCTATCCCTTTTCCAGTCGGGATTGGCATAGTCCTCTCTGAAAGTACACCTCTGTGCCACTTCGGCATACCACACACCGGTTGGTCGGCATTCATTAGCCCAATTAGAGGCTTCCCACACTTTTCTGCATGGTGTCTTACATCGGAGACCCCTATAAAGGATCTAATTCCTCCTTGGGACCTTCTTTTTATCTTAAAGCAGCTTACACTGCCTCCTTTTGAACCAGCCACAGATTGCGAGCTTCGCCTTCTATGGTGGAAGGTGTTATTTTTAGTTGCTGTTACTTCGGTAAGGAGAATTTATGAACTCCAGACGCTCATGTACAAAGAGCCTTACTTGATTTTCCATAAGGACAAAGTGTCCTTAAGGACCGATCCTAAGTTCCTTCCCAAAGTAGTTTTAGCCTTAACCTTAAACCAGGACATCGACCTTCCGGTGTACTTCTCCAACCATTCAAACAGGGGGGAAGCCCTATTGCAGACTCTAGATGTGCACAAGATTTTGAGGTTTTACTTGGCCAGTTTTTTTTTTTTTTTAACTGTAGACTTTTCCATTAGCAGATTATATCCTCTCACCACTAGAGGGCTATATCTCTATCTCTATCTAGTACGTAAGCCATGTGGGTTCTCTCTGCCTTTCACTTGCCTCTCCTCCTCCTCCTTGCCCTGCCCCCCCTCTTCTCTCTCCCCCTGGTCCTAGCCAACCCCACCCCCACCACCCTCTACTCTGGTTTCCACTGCTACTCCAAGGGAACTCTCCACTTCCGCCGAGACTTGTGCTTGGTGCACCGCTTGATATTCCTGTTACTTACCCGACCACTACTCTCAACAAGTGTGGCTTCCTGTCTACACTGTACCACCTTGCAGTCCATATGGGATACCGCCTGGAACCTTGCAACCTCTACTCCCGGAAACAACGATCAAAACTATCTCTCAAAGAGCTGCGACTCTGTTCCTTAAAACTCCTACTCCTCCTCCTTCTCATCTCAGGCAGTGTCCATCCCAATCCTGGCCCTAGAAGCTCAGGCCACACACAAACTCCAGGTGCCCTTATCCTTGCAACCATTAATATCTGCAGCCTACTACCAAAGCTGGATGCACTCCAAGCCTTCATATGCCAACACAACCCTGATATCCTTGCAGTGGTGGAAACTTGGCTGACACCTAAAGTTCCTGACTCAGCAGTAACAATACAGGGCTGCAATGTCCACAGGCTGGACTGGATATCCAAAAAAGGCGGTGGTTGTGCAATCTATATCAAAGACTCCCTGTCTTGGCACCCTGTAGCAACTCCATCACTTTCTGTCTCGGCCCAGTTTCTGCCAATAAAAATCGTCCTAGGTCCCAACCATAAAGCCCTGACTGTTGTCTCCGTATACATCCCACCCAGGGACCCTAAACATGGATTCAACGACGTCCTAAACTTTATCAACTCTCATCCTCCTGAAGCTGAACTTATTCTACTAGGGGATTTCAACATAAACTGGTTAGCATCGAGCACCAGTGCCTATAAAGACTCCCATCTCAGCTGCTAACCTCACGCAAATGGTAAACTCCCCTACTAGGATTAACTACAAGACTGGCACCATTACCCTCTTGGATTGGGTCCTCACCACTCACCCCACAAGGATTCATCGTATGACCATTCTCCCAGACTCTCTCAGTGACCACTCCCAAGTCATGTGTGCATGGTCTAACAAATTCCTTAAGGCCCCTCCCAAAATTATTGCTAGTAGAGTCCTTCCTCGTGGAAAACTTCCACCATCTCAAACAACACCTGCTTCTACAAGACTGGCTACCCATCTATGAAGCAACAGATGTTAACTTGGCTCTTGATCACTTCATCTCAATTTTCAACAAAGCCTGCAACCTCTTTGCCCCTGCTAAAAGGCGCAAAACAAAATCGCTCTCTAACCCATGGGTCACCGTGGCTCTTCTCTCACAGCTGAAACTAAGGGATCACCTCTGGGCAGTTGCCAGGGCCACTGGCAAACAACTGGACATCCAAAATTACAAACAAGCACGAAATGCCTGCACAAAAGCCATATGGCTAATGAAATCCACCTATTACAAAGACGCTCTCACCAATACATGGGGAAATGGTTGTGCTTTCTGGGACAATATCAAGGATGTCACAAGGAAGCAGCCAAAAACCTCTCCGGCCATGTTAATGGATCCTCAACCCTCGACCCCAAGGTGATCGCAAACATCTTTAACATGGCTTTTTCAGACCTTAGTGCTGTTCTACCCCCATGACTTTTTCGAAAACAGGGCCTACTCCCCAAATACCTCAGCCCCTCAGTCTAACCATCCCCTCTTCTACTTCAGGGAGGTAAGGCTGAATGAAGCTCACCGCTATATTACTGCAGCTCTCTAAATCTAGATCTAGTAGCGACACCCTGGACCTTAAGCTTCTGTTGCTCACCCTCGATGAGGTAATTCATCCATTAACAAAAATCCTAAACCTCTCTCTCAGCTGTGGAAAATTCCCAGACCTATGGAAAACAGCCACCGTGACATCCGTCCATAAAAGTGGGGATAAGACAAATCATTCAAATTATCGCCCTATCTCCATACTGCCCCCACTCTCTAAGGCACTCAAGCGCATCGTGGCTGATCAACTTACCGACCAGTTGGATAAATACAATATACCTTGTCCACAACAACACTGCTTCCGGAAAGGTCACAGCACCACCACAGCCCTTCTTGAGTTCACTGGAGCTTTGCACAAATCCCTTGACAACGGCCTTCTCACAGGGGCCGTTTTCATCGACCTCTCCAAGGCCTTCAATACAGTACACCATGGACTACTAATACACCAGCTACTGAATGCTGGGCTATCACCTGACTCTTCTCTCTGGTTTAAAAGCTACTTAGAAAACTGGTCGCAGAGAGTAAAAATTGCAGACGCTCTTTCTGACACCCTGTCTGTTCTCTCGGGTGTCCCACAGGGATCCATACTGGGCCCCTTCCTTTTTAGCCTTTTCTTAAACTCCCTCCCTTACCACTGCTCTGAGCAGATCATACTATATGCCGATGATGCTGTTGTATTCTCCACTCACAACGATCCTGCAACTCTTCAACACAACCTTCAACTTGGTTTCAGTTCTGTAGAGACTTGGTTTCTTAATCATAAACTGGTCCTCAATGACAAGAAAACCAAATCTATGCTCTTCTGCAGCTCTCATAACCCACAAAGCTACACCACTTGCTATCCCCACCACCAGAACACCTCTAGATCAGGTGGGGTCCTTCAAATACTTAGGGATACAGCTTGACTCTAATCTCTCCTATGGACTTCATATAGATAATGTAGCTAGAGCTGCTAATACACGGCTTGGTCTCCTCTACAAACACAGACCACACCTTACGCCAGAAGCTTTGAAGGTTGCAGTCCTGAGCTCTGTGATCTCTGTAATAGACTATGGTCTCATCATTTACGGCTCGGCTACAACCACAATCCTTAGATGCCTCTCAACTGCCTTAAATAAGGCATGTCAGCTCTTCACTGGTGCTCACCGTCTCACCCACACATGTGACCTGTACACTCAGACCGGCTGGCTCCAACTATCAAACCGCATCATGTTTTTCACCGGCTCCATGGCGAAAAAAATCTACCTTGGCCTTGCACCTTCTGGGGTCTCAACTCTGTTACAACACCGAATTAACAAATGGTGCCTTAGGAGATCCACGCTACAGCTACTTAAAGTCCCCCACTGTCACACTTCACAGGGACAACGCTCTTTTGCTTATCGAGCGCCACTCTGGTTCAATGGCCTCAGCCCAACCATCTCCTCTGCCCCAACAATTGGTATGTTTAAAACTAGGCTCCGGTACTATCTCACTACAAACAGCTCCTGTGACTGCCCAACTTAACCTTGTTTATCCACTTCCCTTCCTGCTCTAGTGGTCCCCCCCTCCCCTCCTCACTGGATTCTACCCTCACATCTTGGTATACCCAATGCTGCACTTTTCACCCTCTCCCCACCCTTCCTACATTCGTTCCCCCTTCCCTCTCCCTATGACTCTGGCACTTCTTATCTGTTGTCTATTTTCTCTGACAAATGCCGCTGGCTGCCTTGTTACAATGCTATCCTTGAATTGTATTAATCTGTACTCTGTTTGCAATGTTCACATTGTTGTACTGTCTGTCTTGATGTTCCCCATAATTTGTATTTCTCTGACATGGAACCTTTGTAAAAGAGCCAAGGCTCAAAGGTATTTGTAATCCTAGACTTGATAAATAAAATTAAAAAAAAATTAAAAAACCAGTTCACACAATCCAACCAACTGTTTTTATCCTTCACTCAAAGGATGATGGGTGCACCCATATTGAAACAAACTCTCTCCAGGTGGCTTGTTAACTACATTGCTTTCTGTTATCAGAAACGCAACAAGCCCTTATCGGGACTGATGAAGGGCCATTCTGTGAGGGGGTGGCTACCTCCTTCACTGCCTTGAAGAATGTGGCAACATCCGCCATCTGCACGACTGCCACTTGGAGTTCAGTGCACACTTTTGTTAGACACTACAGTTTGGACATCGCCTCCAGGCATAGAGCGGGCTTCAGCCTGGCAGTCCTCCAGGGACTTTTGTCCTGAGAGGTCCCTCTCCCTTTGATGTCTCCTATCCTCCTCCCGACTGGGTCAGCAATACACCTTTACTGCTTGGGAATCCATCCTTGTGGTGTAACCTGCTGCAAGAGCTGTATCTTGAAGTAAGATAGTACAGTTACGTAAGAACTTACCATAGCAGTAGATCTTCGAGAACAGCTCTTGCAGCAGGTAGTTTCCCCTCCCACCTTCCCCTCAGGAGGTTTGGTTCTACTTCATAGCGCCTCGGACACATCAGAATTATTAGTCTTCCTCTGGAAGCGGATCCTCGGTCTCCCCTTCCGAGTCTCCTCATTACGCCGGGAGTCTCCAGCGGGAGAACTGAGGTATGCTGAGGGACCGCCCCTTTTATGATGTATCTGACGGGGGCGGGGCCGACATAGGGGGCAGCCCCCCACTATGTATAGCTAGCTTGCAGTTTTCCATGGGGTTCTGCTGCTTGCCGACTTCAGTCCTTATGGTGTAACCTGCTGCCAGAGCTGTTCTCGAAGATCTGTTATGGTAAGTTCTTGCGCAACTCTACTTTATCTTCCCAGATCTATGGCATCCCAGTTGGTAAGATCCTTACCCTATCAGTATACGTGGATGACATTCTCCTGCGCCTCTAGAGTCCTTTAACTTCTCTTGATAAAGTGATTAGTATAATAGAAAAATACAGCTTTTTCTCTAACTACAAGTTAAACCGTGGTAAAACCGAGATCTTCCCCCCCGAATCATTGTACTCATAGGGCAGAATTTTCCCAATTTGGCATGCATTGGTCACCTAAATCCATTAAGTATCTGGGTGTTCGTTTGTCCACTGAGGCTGCTCTTTTGAATAAACTTAACCTAGAAGACCTCATTTCGGTAATACAGCAAGATTTACTACGATGGAAGTGTCTTTCTCTATCACTATGGGGCAGGATTAGTGTTGTTAAAATGGAATGTTACTCAGGCTCTTCTATCCCCTCAACATGTTAAACATATGGCTCCCACTAGTCTTTTTTCAGTGTATTCACACCCACATCTCTAATTTTGTATGGATGGATAAAACACCTAGACGTTCATATGCCAAACTGACACCTCCCAAGGAAGTTGGGGGACTCTGGCTCCCCAACTTCCTGCACTACTATTGGGCTAGCCACATTCAGAAGTGTGGAAAATGGCTCACCACTCCTGTAATCCCCCAAGGTGACATGTATGTCCCAATATGGCTACAAATAGAACTAGATCTATTCTCTTCTTTCAGTGTTTCTCCGCAGGCGGCCTTCTGTGCTTCTAAGGTATCTCTTCCATCTCATCTTAGACACACTATAATAGGGAAATCGGTAAAGGTGCTCACCCAACTATATAACTACCTCCATAAACAACCCACTAAAGATATCTCACAGCCTTTGCTGCATAACCCCAATTTAAAAATTGGTGGCCACATCCTTCCCCCAGAGCGGCTTCCACAACTACAAGGCCACAAGGTGTCGGAATTATATTCCTCAGAGTCCCTCCTCTCCATCAAGGTGATTTTAACAAAATTAAATATCCCTTCTCATCATATTTATAAGGTCTATCCGTTGCGGCACTTGCTCCTGACATACTTTAGCTCTACTCCTGCAGTATCGAAGCTTGATCAAATAATACATCAAATACAAAATCTGGCAAGTCAGCCAGATGGAGTAGCCTTACTATACAACCTTCTATCTACACATATTCCCATCCCATTTGACAGGCTCCAAAATCTGGGAACATCTTCTAAATCATACTACTAACGGCGCCCTAATCTGGAAAGACCTACGTCTCTTATCGTACTCAGGACAGACTCATTCAATTCCAAATAATAGACAATATGTACTATACCCCGGTTAAATTGGTTAGGATGGGTCATCTCACATCACCTGACTGCACAAGATGCAGTAAAGCAGAAGGGACTCTCTTGCATATTTTCTGGGAATGTGAGAAAGCGGCCCCACTCTGGAATAAGATTGAATCCCACATAGATCCATTACTTGGATTGGAGGGACTTTTTATTCCATCAGTTTGCATCCTAGGAGATTATGCTCAAATAAAGGTTAAAGAAAGGAAATATATCACTAATCTCTATGGCAGTCAAAAAACTTGTTCTCAAACACTGGATTGACCAAACTCCTATCTCTCATAATGAAAGGCTCCATGAAATGTCCTATCTAAGGACAGAATGCATGATTGCAAGCATCCGTAATAAGCCACATCTATTCAGTTACAGATGGGGCAAATTATATGCTTTATATTTGAATCTGCCTCCTGGATAGCTCCTCTTGCTCCCCACTGTACTTTAATATAATAGTACCTTAATATAGCAGGACTCTTGTTATCTCTCTTGCATTGTACTTGATTAAATGGCACACTCCGAGAGAGGGGGGAGGAGGGTTAGGCGGGGAGAGGTGGGAAGCAGGGAGGTAAGGGAGGGAGTTGTGGAATTGTCTTGATCTTGTTATAAATGATATTCTGAATGTAATTGTAAACTATAAAATTAATAAAGTTTAAAAAAAACAAAAAAACACCAGCTCCAGACAGCCAGGGACATGGGATACTCTTGCACCCTTGCGGAGCGCAGCGGCTGTTTCCATGCATCTCAGGGCTTGGCTGCACTTATCCACCTTCACAGCAGGCACCCAACAGAGGTTAGCGGATGTCCCTTTTCTGGGCACCAACTTCTTTGGCTTTGGGGTGGAAGGGCATCTCATGAGGATCGAAAGTCCAATGCCACCTTTTGATTATGTGACTTCATTTCAGAAGGGCCCAGAAGAAAATGCCTAAAGCCAGCCCTTCAGTACAGGTCCTTCTAGTCACAGCCTCCCCAGCAGCAGCCCTGGCAGGGGCAGTTTCAGACATGGTGCCCCAAGAAATCCAGGGGTTAAGGTCCAAAAAGGGGGGAGATAGGGGTGGGGGTGTCCTTCCAACAGCAGTCGTCTGTGCTCCTGGAAAAGCTGCCCAGTAATGGGTTGGGAGGTGGCATCCCTCCACCTGTCTTGTCCCCGGCTGCTCTTCCCATCAGAGGCCAGCTATGTCTCTTCTTGGCATATTTATCTATTATCACAACAGAGAAGTGCATGTTGGACCTAGTGGGCAGACTTTTTTTTTTTTAAGGCTTTCCTGCCCTACCGCCTTCACAAACCTAAAATCTGAGGTGTCTCAGGACATGCTGTCCACCCTCAGGGAGGACATTGCTCAGTTCCTTGCAATAGGAGCTATAGCCCATATCCCAGACACCCTGGCCAGTCAGGGTTGCATGTCCAGATACTTACTGGTAGTGAAATGGGGGGGCTGGCGCCCCATATTGGTTCTTCCTGATCTCAACCACTACCTGCAGAAGCGCACATTCTGGATGATCACTTTGAACCAGGTTATACCATCCCTGGAGCAGAACATGTGGTTTTGCTCACTGGACCTTAAAGATGCGTCCTTCCACATTCCTGTCCGCAGGTCTCACCACCAGGTTCCAAGCAGAAGGGGGTCCTTTACCAGTTCCAGGTCATGCTGTTAAGTCTGTCCTCGGCTCGAAGCGTCCTCAAGTGCATGGCAGTGGTAGTGGCCCACCTGTGGTGCCTAGGGGTCAGTGTTACCCCTTACCTGTATGACTGGCTGATAGCTGGTCCATCCAGAGAGGCCATGGTGAGATTCACAGACCTGGCTCTCCAAACCAGCTGAGACTTGGACTTGTTGGTCAACCCAAACAAGTCTGAACTGGAACTAAAGTGGGTGGTCAAGTTCATTAGGGCAGAACTAGACTCCCTGCAGGCCTTGGTTCTTTCTGAGGATGTCCTCCGTGTTGTGGATTCATCCAGAAAGAGGTAGACTCCTAGATGCTATGCCTAATGGAAAAGATTCTCCATTTTATGTCGGGACAAGGAGCTTGATCCCCTTGCCTACCCAGTTGCTTGCATCTTGAACTACCTCTGGTCCCTTTCCCAGTTGGGACTACGAGCGGCAACCCTTAAGGTGCACCTAGCAGCCATCTCTGCTTACCAGGTGCGGGCCGGTGTGCTGATGGCCCAGAAGAAGGTGGTTGAGTGCTTTTTCACGGACCTTAACCACTTGCCCCCTCCGGTGCATGATCCACTTCCACTGTGGGACATACTGCTGGTCCTGGTTATGCTCCAGGGCAAGCCATTCAAGCTGATGCACAGGTGCAGATTATATCACCTGTCATGGAAGACAGCCTTCCTGGTGGCCATTATGTCTTCCAGAAGGATTGGAGAGCTCCAGGTGCTCTCCATGGGTTCTCCCTATTTAGTCTTCCACGGGGACAAAGTTGTCCTTCACCCCAGCCCAAAGTTCTCCCAAAGGTGGTTTTGGAGTTTCACCTTAACTAGGTAATTAACTTACTGGTATACTTTACCAACCCTTCTTCTGAGGCCGACCATAGGCTCCATATCCTGGACCTGTGGTGAACACTCTCCTATTACACTGAGTGTATGGCTTGAATTCAGGGACAGGCTCACCAGATGTTATCACCTACACTGAAGCCACGCTTGGCAGACTGACAGCAAAGTGAATACTTGTAAGGTGGATTACATCTTGCATCGACCTCTGCAGTAGGTCGACTGGTCAGAAGCCTCCTGTTGGGATTAAGGCTCATTCCACCAGATATACTGCTGCCTCTGTGGCTGCCTCCAAGGATGTACCCATAAAGGAGATCTGGTACCTGGAGGACAGCACACATCTTCATTTCCCACTATTGCATTGATCTTGAGTCATGCTGGGATGCATGTTTTGGAACCTCAGTTCTTCAATATCAGTTTGTAGGGGTGCACACCTTGCTGCATCTTCTTCCCAGAGAACTGCTAGAAGTCTGAGTGTTTTTGCATTGTTGTAAGTTATTTTGTTGTAATTTTGCCTACCTCTACAGTGTCCAGAGTCTCCAGGACGGGGCATAAACAAATAAACTTTACTCACTTGCCTGTGACTGTAGTTCTATAAGTGGTATATGGTTCACATCCATACAGCCCACCCGGCCTCCCCTGGCAAAAGGAATCTGATCCCCCTTCTAGCGTGCGAGTTGTGTTGTCGTGGGGTAGAGTTGGGGGATATATCTGCTCTGGTGGTGGGAGGAACGTGGCTTAAAGATGTCTGGCCAATCATTGCATTCCAGTGGAACTTCCAGAGTGTGGAAGTAAACCATATACCACTCCTAGAACTACAGTTGCAGGTGAGTACTCTTCCAGGATTAGTTGGCTCCCTGGATATGCAGGGTGGTACACCTCAGTTACCTCACATACCTAGCATTCTTCATGCTGGGATATCTTACCAGTTCAGAGTCCTTCCCTTTGGGCTCTGCTTGGTGCCTAGAGTCTTTACGAAGTGCTTTGCAGTACTCGCATTGTACCTGAGAAAGATAAGACTCCAAGTTTACCCATATCTGGAAGATTGGCAGATGGCCAGTCCATCCAGGCAGGAGATGGAACAGGCAGTAACCATGGCCATTCAGTTCTATACCTCCATGGGGGTCCACTGAATCTAGAGAAGGCTTGCATACATCCCTCATTGTAGCTCCTGTTCAAAGGAGCTCTTCTGAACACAACCAAGGCCAGAGCCTTTACCAGAGAGCAGAATACAGGCAGTCCTGCAGACTGCATGCTACATCATGGAGTGCAGACTTGTACTGGCCCACTCCATGTAATGCATGCTGGGTCTGATAGCCTTCTCAGTGACTGGCATGGTTGCACGTGAGAACGATTCGACACATGCTCAGTACACAATGGTCACAAATATTAGATCTCAGACCTACCTTATTTAGAAAACCAAGCCTGTAGTTCAGTCTCTTATATGGTGGTCAGTGGAGGACAGTCTCTTCCAGGGCCTTCTTTCTCCCAACTGGAGCCTAAGTGTGTGTGCCTCCCTGTTGGGTTGGGGTGCTCCCACTGTAAGTGGCTTGACCCCCAAAGAGCCCTTGGAGTGACACAAGTTGCTTTGCCCCAGGGCTGCAGCCATCTCCAGTGCACCAAGAACCCTGTGCACACTTTTACAAAAATGGGGGTCCCTGCACTAAACTCCCCAGGTTTGCTGCAAGCAGACATCAGAGACAAACAGTTGGTGCAGCTGCGGGAATTGCCGCAGGGATCCGGCTCCATTCTCCCCCCCTTCCCCAAAACTTGGTGCAACAGAGTGGCTGCGAGGGTTGGGAAGGTGTGACTCATGCCAGGAGGGGGCCTGGGGCAGACAGAGCACAGAGGGATGCCCCGTCATTCATCTGTAAGGCATCTGACATTTGAAAGACCAATTGCTGCCAAATATCATTCCCCACAATAGTTCAAAGATCTTGGGGGGGAATAAATAGAATAATAATTCTTGAGTGTCCTAGAATAACCTGCACCAGTTGAAATTTATGATAAGGAAAAATCGGTATGAATGATTGTAAATATGGGCTACCGTTAGCAAATATTGCAAGCCCCCAACGATCAAGGAATGTGCATGAGCCCAGTCTCTTACAGATGTAATACTGGTCTCCCAAGAAGTATTGGCATACTGCAAAATGCCTCTCCACCCTCATGACATTCAAAGATAAGACTAGTGGTCCTTGGAGGGTGGGCAGGGAGAGCAACTGACCTCATTTCATTTATTTTGAAATTGTAGGTAAGTATTCTGGGATTTACATTCCATTTTCAAGTACAACCTGAAGTCAAAGGTGCAGTGTAAAAACTGCATGTTTTAACAGTATGAAAATACAGAAATAACAGTAATACAATACATTAATTTACATACACATTCATTCAAACTTTTAAAATGATTAAAAGCTGCCATGTTGAAGGTATTAGCAGATGTAGATTGCTTAACATTGAGAGGTAAGGTGTTCCAGACAGAAGCAGCACAGTAGGCAAATGTTTTGTTGCCTGCATTTGATCGTACAACCTGGCCCCAGGTGGGTACTGCCGTGGCACCTGCCCCAGAGGTGCCACGATCTACAGGCACATATGGGGGAGGTGGACTGCCACAATGCAAGGGGGAGCAGCTGAGTGCCAGAGGTCTGTAGCAGTACCTAGCAAACGTTCCCCCTCCACCACTAGCTGCTCTCACCTTGTGGCCAGTGCATCCCCTGTACTTGCCCATAGATTGTGGCACCTCTGAGGTGGGTGCCACGGCAGTGCCCACCTGGGGCCAGGTCTGTTGCACTCCCTACCCACCCTCCAAGGACCGCCAATCTATCTTTGAATGTCATGAGGGTGGAAAGGCATTTTGCAGTATATTAATACTACTTAAAGGAGACCAGTATTACATTTGTAACAGATTGGTCTCCTGCACATTTCTTGGTTGTTGGGGGCTTGCAGTATTTGCTAGCAGTAGCCCATATTTACAGTCATGCGCACTGATTTTTCACTATAATGTTCAACTGGTGCAGGTTATTCTAAGGTACTAGAATTGTTCTATATATTCCCCCAAGATTTTTGAATTATTACAGGGACAACAGTTAAAAGAAATTGGTCATTCAAATGTCAGATGCCTTGGAGATGAAGGACAGGGCCCCCGTGCTTTGTCTGCCCCTGGCCCCTCTTGGCAGGTCCTTCACTACCAACAGCAACCTGCATTGGCTGAGGGCTATTGGACCACCTTCTGGCTGGTCTGTCTTGAGCCCTGTTGTGTCTCAAGTGCAGGGCTTGCAAAAAATCACAAAAAGGGATGTTGTAACTTCGCTGTGGCAAGCCCCTTGCAACCGCACCGAGCTTGGACACAACTTTGACACAAGGGGCTTCAGTGCAGCTGCATCTGGATTTGACACAGGTTATGTTTGAAAACTGCGATTGACGCAAGTTGTGATGCAAGTCACGCCTTGTGTCAAAATCATTCGACACAAGTCCTTTCTGTCATTCTAACTCCTTTTGAAAATTGGGCCCAAGGTGTCTGGGACCCATCAAACACATCTCCACATCAGTCTGTTGGAGATGAGTTGTTTTTGTATGACCTACGAGCCCTAATGGATCTTGTCAGCCACAAAACAGTCCTTGAGACAGACAAGTCTGTGATGTAATACATTGGCAAATGAGGAGAGCACACACTTACTCTCATTAGCTCCCCACAGAGAGGGTATGGGAGTGGTGCCTAGATCAGTGGATTCTGTTCCAAGCCTTCCATCTACCAGGAGTCCAGAACACTCGGGCAGATGAGCTCAGCCGAACACAGGCCAGTCGTCATGAGTTGAGATAGCTGTTGGAGAGGGCTACCTCACATGTGGACCTTTTTGCATCCCCAGTCCGTGCCAAGCTACATAGATTCTGATCTAGACATCCAGGACATGGTGTTTTCTGTCAGGAACCATTGTCCTGCAATGGAAGAATCTTTTTCTGTTAGTGTTACCACCTTTTAAGAAGCCCAAAGTGGGACATTTCTTACTGAAATATGATTTTTCGCAGGACAGCACGTAACCTCGACCAATGCAACAGGCTTGTTTTCTCTATATAATCAGAATTAAGGCTAAGTATTGTAGTTCATTGGTTGCTTCTATTGTTTCTTATCATTTTAATGTACTTTAGTTAAGGTATTATAGTTTTCTACATTATTTAGTGAAAAGTTAGAAATAATTTTTTTCTGCTATAAAATCAGGACATGTAGTATTTTTCATGTTTTTTTGCAGGACACAGCTGGCCAAATCAGGACTGTCCTGCAAAAATTAGGACAGGTGGTAACCCTATTTTCTGTATGCATTCAAGCCAGTCCCTCTAATGCAGAGGGTATTGCTCAAACTTGAGGTACACAGGGGCAAGATGATATTGGTTGCCCCCTGCTGACCTCTATAGATATGGTTTCTTCTGAACAGTGTGTCATCAGCAAATTGGAGATTCTTTCACTCGGGATGGACTTCTGACGAGGGTGGGGGATGATTCATCCAGCCTCCACAACTTTGAGCTGCAGGCCTGGCTTCTGAAGAGATAGTGGTGAACTAAAGTGTATCTCAAAGGATCTCTGAAATACTTTGGCTGCTTGTAAACCGTCCGCTAGGAAGACTTGCATAGCCAAGTGGAAAAGATTTTCCATTTGGTGCTCCAGACCCCACATGGATGCATACCTGACAAGGTTCTGGAGTACTTGCTGGACCTTTATCATGCTGGCTTGCAGTATGCCACAGTTAAGGTCCCCCTTGTGAGCTATTTCAGCATACCACAAACCTGTTGGTATGCTGTACCTAGTGCAGCTGCCACTTTCCGAGAGGTTCCTTTATAAGGGCATTCTACATACAGGGCCTCCATTCAGGAAACCATTGGCTGCCTGGGACATCAACCTTGTGCTGGATGTGTTCACCTGCGAGCCTTTTTAGCCCCTTGTGACATGTAAGCTGAAGTTTTTAACTTGAAAAGCAGCTTTTCTAGTGGCCATCATCTCTGCTCACAGAATGTCTGAAATCCATGCCTTGGTCACCCATCCCCGTATACACTTTTCTACAAGGTAGTTTTCTGCACACAGCCTAAGTTCGTTCCCAATGAGATGTCTGAGTTTCATCTGAATTGTCCACTTGTGCTGCCTGCCCACTTCGCTAACTTCCAGAATGAAGGAGAACATAACCTCCATTCTCTGGATATTGAGTGTCCTTTGGACATAATGACTTAAGGCAATCCAACCAGCTTTTTGTCTCTCTCCTTTGATCCCATTCAGAAGGGATAGCCTGTTACAATCAAATGCATTCTGCCTGGATTGTGAGCGGTCTACACCATTGCTATGCCATGGCGCAGGTCAAGCTGGAAGATCAGGTATGTGCCCACTTCAACAGAGCAATTGCCATGGCACTGGCAGAAATTCACTCTGCCTGTTGGTGATATTTGCAGAGCTACAACTTGGAGCACACTGCACACTTTGGTAAGCACTATGCCTTGTATGTCCCTGCCAGGCAGAACGCCACCTTTGGCATGACTATTCTGAATGGACTCTGCCTTGAGTGAGCCCTCTGCTCCTACCGCCCTAGTCCAGAGATTCTGTATGAGCTTGGTACTCTGACCCATTAATGTAAATCAGTAGTGAAGACTGATTCCTGGAAGGTACGTAAATTATGTACTCACTGTAATTCTTAATCTTCTAGGAATATCTTCACCATTGATTCACACACCCACCTGTCATCTTCTGGGCTCACTCCAGTCTATCTATTGGTCTTCACTGCTTTTTCTTGGTTTGGGTTGTGAAGACTCTTAATGGTTTGTTGTCCCTTTTATGGGTCACCAGGGCTATTGTTACATCCTTGGGTTTAGTGCATACCTAATAGTAAGGTTATGCTGCACCTTCTTGGTTAAAGACAAAAAAAAAAAAAAAATTATTGAGGCAGTTGAGGGCTGGTGCTGAGGTTAGCCTAGTACAGCAAGCCAGTCTTGCAGTGCTGTGCACGTGCACAGCTTGCCTTGGTGCCAGCCCTTCTGAAACGTGCTGGCTCCCTTGGGGTCCTAGAGCCTCTGGCTGAGACCCATTAGTGTGAATCAACTGTGAAGATATTCCTAGATCAAGAAGTACGATGAGTATGTCATTTTAATTTTTTTGGCTTTGAAGCCTAACTGCCATGCTCTTAACTACTCCTAGAGTTTTCCAGTTAGCAGTCCATGTTGCAGGGAGTGAACAGCCAGCTGGCTGACATGCTGAGCCATGTGGGAGAGATTTAACCAGGAGTGATCATTGCACTAAGTCGTGTCCGGTTGACTCCTCTTTTCCTGGAAAAAGAGGAAGCTGAGACTGTTCTGTGGCCATTTTCCCTTGGCAGGACACCACTAGGAGGATACTTTCTCTCAGTCCTGGTCACAGCACTTCCTGTTTCCATTCCCCCGGTCCCCTTCCACCGGTCTGCAAGGTAGTACTCAGGTGAAGCAGTTATGGGTTGTTGATTCTGATCCGGCTGAACTAGCTGCAGCAGCTGTGGTATCAGGATCATCTCTACGGCGGCACCATGCCAGACATACTAAGTCCATGAGGATGATCAGGCATCTGGACCTGCAGTCTTTGCACATATCCTCCTGGTTCCTGAGTGGCTAGAGTTTTAGACTGTTGGGTTTTCAGAACCAGTTTTCCAGGTGTTGAGGCATCTCTGAAGGAGTCTGCTTGTGAGACATATATTGCAAGTAGACAGTGTTCTCGTGTTTGTTCGAGGAGTGCAGATTGTTGCCTTTCTTCTGCTGTTTCACACATTACCTATGATCCCTGTCTCAGGCAGGGTCATGAGCCATGTCCATGAAGGAGAATCTGCCTGCCATTTTTGCATACCATGCTAAGGTAGGGGTGCCAACAGTGGTACAGGACTAAGTGTTCAGCCAGTTCTAAGGGCCAGACCACCTGTCCACTCCAGTGCAGGATCCACCTTCATCATGAAACAGACTTGCCTTTGCTGCTGTCACGGCTGATGGGTATGCTGTTCAAACGTATGGACAAATGTGCACTCGCAGTTTGTTATGAACAGCTGCGTTTTTGGTCACCATCACCTTAGCTAGGTGATTGAGTGAGCTCCAGGCACGATCTGTGGAGCCTCTGTTTTGTTTTCCACAAGAACAAAGTGGTCCTGTGCCCCCATGTGAACTTCCTGTCCAAAGTAATCTTGAGTTTTATCTAAAATGGGCACTCATTTTACCAACATTCTTCCCGAAGCCTTATGCTGAAGAGGCCAAGTGAACACTCCACACATTAGAGGTTCACTGGGCACCGCTCTTCTACCAGGAGCATACAGCAGAGTTTCGTGATGAGTCTCTCCAGTTGTTGCATATGCTGAAGTGGTCCTAGTTAGACTGGCAGCTAACATTAAACAATTGCATATGGAATAAAGGATGGGGAAGTGTGTGATATGAGAATTTAATGCACATCCTCGGTGTGGGATGCTACATAAACCCTGAGGGTGAAGCCCGAGGGGTTATTTAAAGTATCCTACACTGTGGGTGTGCATTAAATTCTCTATCATACACTTCTCTATCTTTTGTTTTTTTATACTTGCTGGTGAGCAATTTTTTCCAGCCTAAATGCTGTGACCCCCCAACAGACACATAGTCTCTCTCTCTCTCTCTCTCTCTCATATATACTCACACACTCACTCACTTTCTGTCTCACTCCACACACACACACACACACACACACACACACACACACACAGTCTCTCTCCCTCCGTCAAGAAATCCCCATTTGGCACCTTCACTCTAGTTCTCTGGGGCACCAAATAAAGCAGCAGCAGCTCACTGCTTCCACTCCAGATTCCCCAGTTGAGCTGTGCAGCAATCCCCAGAGTCCCTCTCCCTCTTACCCTACAGCTCACTCTGCTCCCAGTTTCATTAATTCATTTTTTTTAATTTACAGCTGAAATCGCGATCGCAATTAGGCTTGCGCGTACCCGTGTTAGGCAATTAACTGCAGACTTGTTCTGCCGACTTTCTTTGTTCTCCAAAGCTAGCGAACCACAGGATCAACCAGATACCTAAAAAAAAATTGTAATATTTAAGGTAGGATCGACCAGATATGTTAAAAAAAAAAAAAAAATAATGATTACAGGAAGGTGATGGTGAAACCGTGGTGGCTCCACGCTAAGATACAGAGCCGGAGCCACCCTGTTTTGGGAACTGCTTAGCCCACCCAGATACAAAACAGGAGCCAACGAGGGAGTGCTCCCTTTTAATAGACGGAGCACGTGAATGTCATTATAACCGACTGGTTATTATGGCAAATATCAACTCTGTGAGCCCATTGAAAAAATTGCTCACCAGTAATTATATGATGGATAACCACCTGCATTTCTCTATTGCAGGTTGGCTGGGGGGGAGGAGACTTATGTGGGCATTGAAGGCTCCCTCCACCAGACCTACAGACCTACTGCTGCCAGGCACATTCTTAAAATACGTAGGGCTGCTTCCTGGTCAAGGGAATCAACGAAGTCCAAGAGGGTAGCATCTTTCAGAAAAAGAGACTTGCAAGAACAAGGGGACACAATTTAAAGATAGAAGGAGGGCGGTTCAGGGGCAATGTGAGGAAGTATTATTTCACAGAGAGGGTAGTGGATGCATGGAATAGCCTTCCTGAGGAAGTTGTGGGGTCTAAAACTGTGGGAGAATTCAAGAATGCATGGGACAGACATAAGGCAATTCTTGTGGGGGGCAGGAAGATATAGGCTGTTGGTTAACTAGGATCTGTGGCTTATCCTGTATGTAGGGAAATGGGCAGACTAGATGGGCCTAGCGGTCCTTATCTGCCATCAAAGTCTATGTTTCTACGTTTCTATGTAAATGTGCACACATTTGTATCCTATTACAACACTGACTTGCTCACTGACTTGCTCACGCTGCTTTTGAGTCCACAGTTCTCCAATCTCTCTTGCCTATTTGGGGTTCATTCCTTGCCTCTTGAGGACTAAGAGTCTGCGTGGGTAGTGAACTGAAACTAAGTAGTTAAAAATGGGTGTTAACTTGTAAGCATAGATCTTCTTTGGGGACATCTTTCATCAGGTCACACCCATGGAACTATACCTGTGTCAGCGCTAGGACTACACAGAATTTTTTCTTCTGTTATGCTTCTGGAGCCCTGGCAGGTGGCTCTGACCCTCCTTCGAAGGGACTCTCTCTGGTCCACGCTTTTGCCGACCCCCATATATTCCCCTATGGCTTACCCCCTGTGGTTGGGCTAGGGAGGAGGGTGCCGGCTATCTCCCCTCCCTGAGCATAATCCAGAAGCCGGAGTGGCCCTTGAGGGTGTGACAGGCCATCATGGAGCCTGCCAGCTCCTTTTCTACCATTTTGTACTGCTCCGCCACCCCTACCGACGCCGGGGTGGTACAGCCTCCTAACCAATACTGCCCACTCAGCGCGCCAGAGGGCAGTCAATGAGCGGATGATGACCCTCCTCCTCCCCGAGAGAGGAGAGCAGTCCTCCAGATGCTCAATCCTCTTTCACTGCTGCTGACTCAGCGGTCCGGGCTCATTTCCGAACCCGGGTCACTGGCATTGTGTGAAGTGTAGCAACCAGCGCCTCAACCTCCAGTGTCACCGAGCTGGATGCACAAACTTTTTTGTAGCATTCTAATAGGGGCTGGCCACACCGATGTCATACGACAACATCTCTGTATATAAGCATGGACAGCCCCGCTCCCTCCTCAGTTCTTTCCCACTGTTGACCATACTCGCATGGACTCCACGGAAGTATCATTCAGTCTACCACCACATTTTTTTCTATTTTCTTTCACTAGAGTTTGAATCACCTTCCTTTGTTTATAGGATCCTTTCTTTTCCGTCGCTGCCACTGTGAGAAGTTGGCTTCTTTCACTCCTTGCCACATCAGCCTCACCTTCAGGCTCTGCCTGAAGCTCTTCTCCTGGCAATGCCATCAGAAAGCCCTGCTGTCCGTTCTTCCAATGCTCCCAGTAGCCAGGATGGGACATGGGCCTTCAGGATCTTCTTCCTGCAGTTGCTGGCTTGTTATTCAGGCTCCCAGGCTGCTGAGGCCCAGGACTTGTCTTCAGGGAAACCTTCTTACCGGAGCAGGGAACGTAGTCTGACCCATTCCTCCTATCCCTGGAGGTGCTGCCGGTCCTCACTGATTCCTCATCTTGCTATCTGGGATAGCCCCAATGACTGCTTCAGCATCGACCCCCTTCTGCTTCTTCCAGGCCAACCCTGGAAATGAGTTCCGACTGCCATTCTGTGACAGGCATCGAGCCGTCGACCTCGGGCTTGTCTGGGTCATTGCTGCTTGCCCTGCTGCTGTGACCTGCACTTTTGTAAGGTCCCCTGGCACCGGGCTTCACCATCTCTGCTTCGGCAGGTGGTGGGGTTCTACTCCTGCCTTTTCCTTGTCCCTAAGTGACCAGGGTACTTGAGTCCTGTTCTCAAACTCAAGGAGATAAACTTCTTCATTCAGTACAGGAGGTTCTGGATGGTCAACCTGTTAGGCCTGCCTCTTCTGCGGCAACAGGGAGTCCGGCTAGGTTCTCTGATCATGTAGGTCACATTCCTGCATATCCAGGTCTGCTCCTCACACAGGAGAGGTACCTTAGATTCCTGTTTTGGGGGGAGCACTATAAGTTTGTAATATTGCCCTTTGGCTTATTCTCTGCGTCATTGATCTTTACCAAGTGCTCAACCACCATGACAGTGGCTGTCAGGTGGGAGGCTTGTATGCTTTCCCCTTCCTGGGTGCCTGTTTGCTGAGGGCCCAGTCCAGGGACCTTCTTCTGGTGACTCTATAATGCACCAGGCAATTGTTCTAGTCTTTGGGGGTTATCCTCAACCTGCACAAGTCTGTCTTGACCCATGCCAGTGGCTGCAGTATATTGGGGTGGTTCTGGCAAGGCCTTTCTCCCTCAGGACAGGGCGGAGTGTCTAATATCTCAGGATCAGTTGGTGATCCAGAGCCAGTATGTTGGAGCAAAGACATTCATTCGGCTGTTGGGCCTGATGGCAGCCATTACCACTGTTCCCTTGGCCAGGCTGCACACGCGGATCCCCCAGTGGACTCTGAGTCCATTGGGATCAGTATTCTGACAGTCTAAAACAGGTTCTTGTCTTCTCCCCTGTTTGCAGAGTGCTTCGGTGGTGGATGGACCCCCCTTTGCAATTTTTGAAGGGGGCTCCCTTCCTCATACCTCCTCCCCAGTAGATTCTCACTACACTGAGTGGCATGCGACTTTGCATATCATGGGCATATACGCAATAGGCATGTGCATTAGGCACCCAGTACTGCAAGTGCACTGGGTGCACAATGTGCAATGCAGTACAGTCGCACACAGGCCTTTGGTGTCGGTGTGCGACATGCATTGCAGAATCATGCACCACGATGCACGGCACTTACACCGCACAATTGCTCCAGCACAATACATTTGAGCACAGTGCAACAATGCAATAATCAATCGCCATATGCAAATCACCTACTGAGCATATGCCCGGTGCAATGGCGAGAATTAGCGTAGCATTACCACTGCGCAAAGGCTCATTTGCATGCGTTGCGCCTTATAATCGCCAGGACACTGCACAGGCAAGGACTGGTATTGCAGCCTGTATGGTAACGGGTGGCTAGGGATGGTCATGCCAGGAGGAACACTGCAACAGACTGCTGACATGTGCCATGCAGCCACTGACAAGCTGTGTCATCACTGTCCACACGTAGCAGAATGTCCGAGCATGAGGAAGAGGAGGATCGTGGGCCTGCCCGCAAGTGCAGGCCTAATTTCACAAATGAGGAGCAGCAGGCCCTGTTCGAGGCTTACCTCGATAGGGAGGACCTGCTGAGTGGCACCACAGGGATGTCACAGGAGCAGTCCGCTGGGTGGGATGCAGTGGCTACATGTATGAATGCCCATGGCAGACACCAGCGTAGCGCCCAGGAGTGCTGTAAGAAGGTGGGCACAGACAGGCAATGCATAAAGAAGGTGGCAGCCATCAGGGCATCCCGAACAGGACCGGTGGCGGACCATCCACTGCACCATCTCTGATGTCCACAGAGGAGCTGGTAGCTGCCACCATCAGTTGAGACACCATAGAGAGCATTTCTGGTGGTGGTTTTCAGATAGGTGGCAACCCCTCACAGCATGGTGAGTCTCGCAACGCCATGCTTGGGTGGCAAGTATGGGCATTACCATGCAGGTGGGCTTGTGGCCATGCTGCATGGCACATGCGTACACTGCATGTGGCCATGCATGATGCACTGGTGGCTGGTAGCCTCAGCAGTGTTCACTCCTGGCTGCAGGCACCACCTGCATGAGGGAGGTACAGCAACTCTGACTCTGCGTTCCTTCTTTCCAGCACCATCATGTCTCCGCAGAGCAGTCCAGGAGGAGGTGGAGGAGGATGCCAACATGGTGCTGGAGGAGGTGGTTCCATCAACATCCACTGGCATCCATGGCAGGAACCGGCCACACCGTGGCAGTGAGGGGCAGTTGAATGCCCTGGGGCTGGAGTCAGACAATGTGCTGTCAGAGCTCCTGCTGGGTGACAGCCTGCCTGTGCTCTGTGCAAGCACCCAGCTGGGTGGCGTGTCCGACTCCGATGATGACTTAGCTCTGATCCTGGACTGTACAGGGCATGTGGCACCAGCCACAGTCCAGGGACTGGTACAGGCACTGTTGGGGCCCAGTGCCGCCCCCGTCCACATCAGCCCAGTGTTGTGCCTTGCTACCACTGTGCCTGGTGAAAGGGGGACCTGTTGCAGATGTGGCGGCACTGGGCAGTGACCAGCAGACAGTTGGGCAGTGGCAGCAGGATGTGGTCACCACCAGGCAGCGTGCCACAGGGGCCACCGCTGGTGCACCCATTGACACATTACCCCCTGTGCAGTCTCCTGTGCAGTGTTCACCTGAGCGGGGCACTGAACAGTGTGCTGCGTCACTCGCAGCTGGTCGGGGTCAGTATGCACCAGCTGCTAACCGGCTGGCAGAGCACACCCGGCTGCTGCAGGTATCCATGAAGAACCAGGCACTGCTTGCCACGGAGATCTGTGCACTGTGGGCAGAGGTGCATCAGCTGGCTGAGCATCAGTACAGTGGGTATGTGCAGCTTATTGATGAGCTCTGCTAGCTGCAGGAGGCCAGGACCACAGCACTGGACCATATGACCGGTACCATTGAGGCTAGGTTTGCATCACTGGCAGCCACTGGGACCGGCCGTGTGTGCATAGGACCCCTCGCAGTGCATCATCAACTCCATGGTCCCGGCATCTAGTGACCCCTGCACGGAGGACGCCAGGTTCCGATCTGGCCATCCCTGACACCCCCGGCACTGGCATCTTTGGCCGGCTCCACACCCCAGCGAGAACACGGTCATGTTCTCAGGCCTCCACCCCTGCAAGTATGTTGGACGCTCCCTCGTTGGCCGTTGCGCAGCCCGCACCTGCTGATCGGCCATGGTACCGTGTGGTTGCCTTAATGTGTGTGCTGACCTACCCTGCTGGCCACTGGCCAGTGCACTCGTGGGTGGTGGTGGTGCCCCATGCATGTGCTGGTGTGCATGTGTGGTGTGGCGCATGCCCCCCTGTGTGTGCTTGCTGGGCCTTATGGCATGGGTGTGATGAGAACAGCTCCATGGCAGCTGTGCCTGTGCACCGGTTTCCTGCATCTGATCCATGCCATGTCCTGCAGCCTCTTTGCCTGTGCCTGTGCTGTGTGTGTCTGTGTGGTACTTCAGTCAGCATGCACGCTGTGTGTGCCTGTGTTCTTGCATGCAGCCCTGTGTGTGGAATGTGTGTACATGCAGCCCCTGCATGCGTGTCTTACCACTTACCTTTGGTCTCCATAATGCTCTTGCATGATGGTGGCCCTGTGCCTCCGGCCCTCTGCAGCCGGACTGGGATCCCGCCTACCCATGAGTGGCTGCACACACCCCATCTGGCCCGTCTTCGCTGTTCCTCCCCACTGCTGTCGCCCTCATCCACCTGGACAGCTATCCCATGGTCAATGGCCATGTTATGCAGCATGCCAGGAATAGGCCACAGGCTTTCGATGGGCTATATTGTAAGGCACCACCTGACCTGTCTAGGCAATGGAACCGCATCTTCAGCATGCCAAAGACATGCTAGGTGACATGGTACATTGTGGCATGTACCTCATTGTACCTCTCCTCCGCAGGGGAGGACGGTCGCCGCTAGGGGATGAGCAGCCAGGGCCATAGCGGGTACGCACTGTCACCTGTGTGGGGAGATGGCATGGTTATCTCTATGCTGTACTTGTTCCACCCCTGGACCCTGCTGCCCACCCCCCATGCCCCACCCCACCTGTGTCTTTGCCATCCCCCCCAGCCATGCTGCACCTGCTTCCATACCTGTGCCTTGCTCACCTAACGGGTGCCCTGTGGGGATGTCCCCACACTCAAATCTCTGGCACAGTATTGAACGGTGACAGATGTAGGCATTGTGTGCACTCCCGGGCTGTGTAGCGCAGACATTGATGATGTGCCCCGTGGCATTGCACACCACCTGGCAGTTTATCGAGGGAAACCCCTTGCGGTTTATGTATGCGGCTCCCTCAGGGCCAGGTGGTGTGCGTATGGCCATGTGGGTGCAGTCTATGGCCCCTATCATGTCTGGCATGCATGCCACCCTGTGGAACTCCTGTTTGCTGTACGCTCTGCCTGTGTGTTTGGGAATCATATGAACTCCAGCACATGTGGCAGCAGAGCACTGAGGACCTGTGTGAGGAGGCGGGACATGGCCAACTGGGTGATCCCTGTGGTGGCACCCATTGGTCTCTGACAGGTGCCCGCGGCGAGCAAGCACATCACTGCTGTCACCTTGGTCTCCACTGACATGGCAAGGCTCCATCTGGTGGGTGCCTGCAGCTCATCACCACACAGCTCACAGAGCTGCCTCCAGAATTGCCCTGTTTAGGCGGCACTGGCCCATGATCTCCACATCACTGTAGTCCTCAAACATGAGGCGGGCTTGGTACTGTCTGTGTTGGGCATACCACCGACAGGCACCTTGTTGGCCACGTTGCTGTTCCTCCCACCTCCTCACACCCCTCATTACCTCCTCCATGAAGAATGGTGCTGCATCCATCATTCAGATATTGCTCAGAGTTGCGCATCTGCTGTGTGTTTGAGTCTGTTTTTATAGGCTCAAGTCCACCTGGCACATCCTCTGTTTTGCTCCTAACTTGCGCCATGGTTCTGGGTTGAATATGACATTGCGCTGCATATTCATGGGAACGCCCCCTTGCACTTGCACTGCATGCATTACATTTGTGCCACGGCACAATGGTACTTGCGCTGCACAGCCACACTGGTTGAATATCGCTCTGCGGCGCAATTCTGTAGTTGCACCGGCACAACTCGGTTGCACCATGTGTAACTGCTCTGATTACCTGGCCCATTGTGTCATTTCGGAGTATGCAACTGAATTTCAAATTTTAAAAAGCATAAACTAAAGGGACTTTACATATGTTGTAGTGTACTACTTCATGTGAAGTACATGTGATGGTGCAACACCACACTGAATAAAATATGGTGTCCCTGATTTTGGTAATGTGTCCCTGATTTGTGAGGGGGGAGTGTCCCTGATTTTGGTCCTAGCAGGCTGAGAGATATGCCGGCAAGATATGCTTTGGATTCCTGTTCCAGTGTGCAGATGTAAATGGAAAGGGGGTTGAGCTGGAAGACCATATCATTGGGTGCTGTGAGGAGTCTAGGACATTCTGGCGACTGAGTGTGGTCAGTGAATGACTGCCAAAGTGTGGATGTGAACTGAATA